>QNTS01005004.1:41012-53806 GCA_003317085.1 Hucho hucho
AATAGTCAATGGTTGATGGTCAAATAGTCAATGGTTGATGGTCAAATAGTCTATAGTCAATGGTTGATGGTCAAATAGTCAATGGTTGATGGTCAATAGTCAATGGTTGATGGTCAAATAGTCAATAGTCAAAGGTTGATGGTCAATAGTCAATGATTGATGGTCAATAGTCAATGGTTGATGGTCAATAGTTAATGGTTGATGGCCATATAGTCAATAGTCAAAGGTTGATGGTCAATAGTCAATGGTTGATGGTCAAATAGTCAATAGTCAATGGTTGATGGCCACGTAGTCAATGGTTAATGGTCAATAGTCAAATGTTGATGGTCACATAGTCAATAGTCAATGGTCGATGGCCATATAGTCAATGGTTGATGGTCAAATAGTCAATGGTTGATGGTCAAATAGTCAATAGTCAATGGTTGATGGCCATAGAGTCAATAGTCAATGGTAGATGGTCATAGAGTCAATAGTTGATGGCCATATAGTCAATAGTCAATGGTAGATGGTCATAGAGTCAATAGTTGATGGCCATATAGTCAATAGTCAATGGTAGATGGTCAAATAGTCAATAGTCAATGGTTGATGGTCAAATAGTCAATGGTTGATGGTCAAATAGTCAATGGTTGATGGCTATATAGTCAATAGTCAATAGTCAATGGTAGATGGCCATATAGGCAATAGTCAGTAGTTGATGGCCATATAGTCAATAGTCAATAGTTGATGGCCATATAGTCAATAGTTGATGGTGATATAGTCAATAGTTGATGGCCATATAGTCAATAGTCAAGTGTTGATGGCCATATAGTCAATAGTCAATAGTTGATGGCCATATAGTCAATAGTCAATAGTTGATGGCCATATAGTCAATAGTCAATGGTTGATGGCCATATAGTCAATAGTCAATAGTTGATGGCCATATAGTCAATAGTCAACAGTTGAAAAAAGGGGAGCTCTGAGGTACTGGAACGCATGAGATGTTTTTCCCACATGTATAATAAAGCATTGCATGTGAGATGACACAGAGCAGTAGAGTAGAGGCACTTACAGAAGTTGTACACATGGGGGCCATTTTTAGTAGCCTAGGGTCCCTAGAAAAATGTGGCCTTTTTAAAAACGAGACTTTGGTAGAATATTTTTTTTAATTCCTCGCAAATGATGGAAATGTCAGGCTACTATGACACAATCAAACGGAGAATCTGAGATCAATATAAACATCTTAGTCTTGAATCCATCAATAGTCTAGTCTAGGTCAATGTGTTGGAGACACGCTGTGCAGTATAAAGAGGAAATAGTAGCCCTGCAAAAGCTTTCTAGTTTCACTGACTTGTGCAGCTCTGTCGCCAGTGATGGCAGATACGCTCGTGCCAAAAAACCCTATCTCTCTCTCTCTCTCTCTCTCTCGTTTTATTTTGTAAAACAGTGTTTGCTCAATAGGCCTATTTGGAAGTTGATCAAATATTTTGGTAACCTACAGCAGAGAGGTTAGACTCTCTTTTCAGCAGGAGCCATTTGCTTTCTGTTTTTTCCCACGATTGTATTTTTTTTTTTTTGTAAATACGGCGAAAGACCTGTTTTGTCTGCATGCTGTTTACTGACAGCCTATTTGCAGCGCGTTCTCGACTGTAAGCTAATGCTTGTCATACACACAGTCCACAGCTAGGCAGTTTAAAAACAGGATGTCCTGATTCTCCTGGGCTAAATTATAGGCCTGCTCATAGTGTAGTAGGCTATTCTGAATCATTTCCTTTTGAACAGACAGCAGTAATTCTGTGTCTTTGGCAAATGTGTTTACATTTATCCTCCAGCACCCTTCCCACGGCTCTGGTTCTATAAGGGAATACGCGATGAAGTGCTTTAGTTTCTATGTTAGATTCTTCTATGTTAGAACCTCGGGTGCATCTATATGCCGCTTTGAATCAGATGTTGTTTTCTTGGAGGAGTGATACACTTGTCTTCTGATCTATAAAATGTCTGCCACAACTTAACTCAATTAGTTTTATTATTTTTTTTACCACTTTAACACATACACTGCTCTTTCCATGACATAGACTGACCAGGTGAGTCCAGGTGAAAGCAATGATCTTTCATCATATCAATGATGATTTGTTGTGTTACTGCCTGAATTTAATGCAATTGAAGCCTGAATTTAATATTGATTCAATTGAGATTTTTTTTTTGTGTGTAACTGTCCTACACACAGTAAGTACCCCATAATGTCAAAGAGGAATTTGTTTAAAAATGTTTACAAATTAATTAAAAATGAAAATCGGAAAATGTTTTGAGTCAATCAGTATTCAAACCCCTTTGTTATGGCCAGTAAAAATGTGCTTAACAAGGCCCATAATAAGTCGCATGGACTCACTCTGTGTTCAATAATAGTGTTTAACATGATTTTTGAATGTCTACCTCATCTCTGTACCCCAACACATACAATTATCTGTAAGGTCCCTCAGTTTAGCAGTGAATTTAAACATAGACTCACAAAGAAGGACACCAATTACTAGATGGGTAAAAAATAGCAGCAGATATTGAATATCCCTCTGAGCATGAAAAGAAGGAAGTCTGTACAGAATAAACAAATATTCCAAAACATGCATCCTGTTTGCAACAAGGCACTGAAGTAAAACTGCAAAACATTTTGGCAAAGAAATGTCTTGAATACAAAGTGTCCAATACAACACGTTACTGAGTACTAGTCTTCACAGATCCACTTGTACCCGAAACCCGATCCGGAACCTTAATTGGTGTGAATCCAGAACTCTAAATAATGTCACGGGTCTCGGGTATGATTGTCACGGGTCTCGGGTATGATTGTCACGGGTCTCGGGTATGTGTAATTTTAACTGACTTGTCTGGAAGGGCCCGTAGAGATCCGAACGCGACTGCTGCAGGAGAGAGAGAAATGTTATAATTTATGCTGCTGCTCTTTGCTTTTCAAGAGAGTGGCGCGTGGCGCGTGTAGCTTCTTGATGTTGTTGGCCAATCATAAGTCATCAAAGCGGCACTAGGCTACAGTCATAGAGCCTCCGTGTAGGGCAAAAGTTAGGAGATATCTAATTAATTGAAGATCCAATTAAAATGATGGAATTAAAAGTTGAAGGATAGGCTACACAGGGATGCCCAACCCTCTTCCTGGAGATCTACCGTCCTGTGGGTTTTCAGTCCAACCCTAATTTAACACACTCAATTCTACTAATTAGCTGCTCAACAAGACCTTAACTAGCTGAATCAGATACGCTAAATTAGAGTTGGACTTAAAACGGTCATCCAACTCGGAATTACAAGTCGGGAACTCAGGCCTCTTTCTAGAGCTCTGACTTTCCGACCTGAAAATCACTGACGTCATGATTTGACCTCGTGTTTTTCTGAGTTCCCAGTTGTCTTGAAAGCACCATATGGTTGGTTGCTGTCTCTCCTCTCTCCCTCCCTCCTCCCTTGTTCCGTGTCACTTGCTCACACTTACTGCCAGGCTCGTGTGTAGCTGGTGCATAAGTCAGGCGCAGGAGAACAGTACTGAGTGAGCAAAACGTTTACTCAAACAATAAACATGCAAAAAACGCTAAACGCGTAAAATACAAATAACACAGGCGAGGCAAAATATAAATGCACCAGCCGGAAAAAACGGCTTCACAATAAACAAACACACACAAGGACATGGGGGGAAACCAGAGGGTTAAATACACAACAGATAATGATGGGGAGTGCAAACCAGGTGTGTGAAAAACAAGACAAGACAAATGGAAAATGAAAAGTAGATCGGTGATGATTAGAAGACCGTTGACGTCGACCGCCGAACGCCGCCCGAACATGGAGAGGAGCCGACTTCGGCTGAAGTCGTGACACTTACAGTAACCTACACACACAGCACAGCCCCTGCTAGAGCATCACCTCTCCCTTGCACTTTATCAGCTCCGTTTAATAAAGTAGCTTAAGGTGGACTTTTCTGCTGCTTCCCTCACTTGGATCAGACCGGGTCTGGACCCGACCAGGTCTATACGGAACGGGTCTAATTTTCCTTGGGTCCGTTTCGGAATGGGTGTCTATATATTTTTTTAAGGAATGTATGCGTATTGGGTCTGGATTGGATTAATTTCGGGAACGTGTCCAACATTTTGGTCGAGTGAAATCAAATCAAATCAAATTTTATTTGTCACATGCATGCACCAGGTGGCCATTTGATTAACTGTTCAGCAGTCTTATGGTTTGGGGGTAGAAGTTGTTAAGGACTCTTTTGGACCTAGACGTGGCGCTCTGGTACCGCTTGCCATGTGGTAGCAGAGAGAACAGTCTGACTAGAGTGGCTAGAGTCTTTGACAATTTTTAGGGCCTTCCTCTGACACCGCCTGGTGTAGAGGTCCTGGATGGCAGGCAGCTTAGCCCTAGTGATGTACTGGGCCATACACACTACCCTTTGAAGCACCTACGAGTCGAATGCCGAGCAGTTGCCATACCAGGCGGTGATGCAACCAGTCTGGATGCTCTCGATGGTGCAGTTGTAGAACTTTTTGAGGATCTGAGGTCCCATGCCAAATCTTTTCAGTCTCCTGAGGGGGAAAAGTCAAGAGTCTTGATGTTGTCATGCCCTTTTCACAACTGTCTTGGTGTTTTTGGACCATGATAGTTTGTTGGTAATGTGGGCACCAAGGAACTTGAAACTCTCGACCAGCTCCACTACAGCCCCGTTGATGTTAATGGGGCGTGTTCGGCCCTCCTTTTCCTGTAGTCCACAATCAGCTGCTTTGTCTTGCTCATGTTGAGGGAGAGGTTGTTGTCCTGACCTCCCTATAGGCTGTATCATCGTTGTCTGAGATCAGGCCTACCGCCGTTGTGTCGTCAGCAAACTTAATGATGGTGTTGGAGTCGTGCTTGGCCACGCAGTCGTGGGTGAACAGAGAGTACAGGAGAGGACTAAACACGCAACTCTGAGGGGCTCCAGTGTTGAGGATCAATGTGGCAGATGTGTTGTTGCCTACCCGTCAGGAAGTCCAGGATCCAGTTGTAGAGGGAGGTGTTCTACATACGTGAATGCTACGTATCGGTAGTCAACTTGCCAGTTGGTCAGCGCATGCTCTGAGTACACGTCCTGGTAATCCGTCTGGCCCTGTGGCCTTGTGAATGTTGACCTGTTTAAAGGTCTTGCTCACATCGACTATCGAGATCGTGATGACACAGTCATCCGGAACAGCTGATGCTCTCATGCATGCTTCAGTGTTGCTTGCCTTGAAGCGCATCTGGTAGGCTTGTGTCACTGGGCAGCTCGCGGCTGGGCTTCCCTTTGTAGTCCGTAGTAGTTTGCAAGCCCTGCCACATCCGACAAGCGTCAGAGCAGGTATAGTATGATTCAATCTTCGTCCTGTATTGACACTTTGCCTGTTTGATGGTTCATAGAGGGATTTGTTATAAGCGTCCCGGTTAGAGAATTTTGAAAAGAAAATGGGGAAAATGTTTCACAATCCAGGTGTGGAAAGCTCTTAGAGACTTACCCAGAAGGTCTCACAGCTGTAATGGCTGCCAAAGGTGCTTCTACAAAGTATTGACTCAGGGGTGTGAATACTTATGTCAATTTGATATTTCTGTACTTCATTTGCAATATATTTTTTTAAATGTCTAAAAACATATTTTTTCGCTTTGTTAAGAATTTGTTCTTAACTGACTTGCCTAGTTAAATAAAGGTTAAATAATATATATATATATTGGGGTATTGTGTGTAGATGGGTGACGTATGCAATCCATTTTAAATTCATGCAGTAACGCAACAAAATGTGGAATAAGTCAAGGGGTATGGATACTTTCTGAAGGCTCTGTATATACAGTCTGTCAATGGGGGATTGAGTTGAGAACGCGTCAGAGCACACAACCTGGTGAGTGTAGAAGGGAAGTTAACCCCAAAAGATGCATGGAATGAGAGAAGTAGGGACTTCTAGACACTATTAGCAGACGCTGTTATCCAAAGCCATGTTACACACTGTTGCACGTGATCATGGAGGTTTGGTATATATTTATTTAAATTAACATATGTCAACTCTTACATGCGAAATGCTCTTTGCTGAAGTAATGCATCCATAATAAAGTAAACATGACATACTTTTCACATTTTCTCCCATCTTCTTTTTGTTATAATTATCAGTAAGCGACACACAACAGCCCTCTCCTAATTCCCCCCCTAAGATCTAAATCCATGGCATATGGCATATAGCAGATCAGAATTTTGTGCCATTTGGGACACAGGCTAGGATATCACACTGTGATTACAGGGACTGGTAATGTGTGTCATCCAGTTGAATGTAAACCTGTGAAACAGGGTCAGGCTAAGATTCTCTAAACGTTGTGTTTAGGCTACAATCATCTCCTGTATCTCAAGAGATTACAGCAATAAGTCATTTTAAGTTTCATGACATGCTCCCTAAATTCCCCCTCAAAAAAATGAGACTCGCTCCCATTACCTCTAACCTAAACCGTGCAATTTATGTTACAATTACTCGTACGTTGACTGCACATAGTAATCTGACAACAGCAATATTGCGTGACATTATGACAGTGTTTTCCCCTCCCGTGTCTAGCCTAGCGTATGATTGGTTTAGTGTAGCAGGAGATAATCATAAGTTAGATGAACAACACTTAACAACAGATCTTAGCATGAAGTATCTTCTCCCTAAAACACCCACCAGTTGTTGTTTTTTTTGTTTTGTCTAACAGATATATATAATCATAGTTCTGGTGCGAGACGTGTTAGACCCGACCCACATTTAAAACTTTACTTTTTACTTTTTGTCTTCCTCACCGGTCGTTGCTGCTTGGAGGCTAGGTAGAAACATCAGCTGTTTTTATTCCTCATGTGTGGTTGGCCAAGTGGTTGCTAGCTGAGCGGTTGATATGGCAAGAGTCCACACACACACACACACACACACACACGCCAGGAAACCCTCCAATGAGGGCTTTTAGTCCACAGAGAAACCACAGGCATACACTCCAAGAAGGAAGCAACAAACAGGACTGATTGCAGTGCAATTTTAGGTTCTTGACACTTTTAGTTCTTCTTTATTTTATATTATTTGATAAAAAATGTAAATAAATTTAGTACTATACAGTTTATCAACCCAGATCACTAGGAATGGAAAGTGTTCCAGAATGTCTCAGTTGGAAAGCAGAGCTTCAGAGGATCATGGTGTCCTGAGATGAACCCAGAGGTCAGTCACCCTCACCTGTTTAGTGACAGTCCTCTGGTCTCCAGGGTCTGTATGTATCAAGACTCTCAGAGTAATGATCTTATCCATCTAAAAGGCAAAACAGACCCTGGATCAGCTCCTACTCTGAGAGTCTTGATACATACAGACCCTGGATCAGCTCCTACTCTGAGAGTCTTGATACATACAGACCCTGGCCTCTCAGCACATCTCATTCATGAGCAACTGATTAGAGGCCCCGCTCCCCCCTCCCCTCCTCTCTCCTCTCCACTCCCATCCCCAGTACCCAGTGTGCTGTTTGACCGCAGACAGTCTTGTAGGTTTTATGTTACGGAGTTGTTTTTCCTGTCTGTGATTCTTCTAGTCCCCCTGGTTACATCCCAAATGGCACCCATAGGGAATAGGGTGGAATAGGGTGGAACAGGGTGCCTTTAGGATTGCAGCCTCTGCCTTTACAGGTCTCTCTCAGCCTGTGGACCAGTGCCATGGTGAATGTGAAATGAGAGTGAGCCAAACGCTTCCTTCAACCTACAGTATGGAAGATGGTTGATATTCCGGAACGGTTCTCCTCTACAAGCCTCTTATTGTCCCAGCCCCCCCCCCATACCGACTCCAATTTACCTATCATCCTTTCAGCAGGAAACTGTACTTGACTAAGGCTTTTCATATGGCTCAGACGTGTACAGTGCAGTCCAGTGCTTCAGAAACCATGCATATATATATTAAAACATGGGCTGTGTCCCAAATGGGACCCACTTTTCTATATAGTGCACTACTGTTGACCTGGGCCCTTGTCAAAAGTAGTGCACTACGTAGGGAATTTCGATGCCATTGGATAGTGTTTGGTGCCATCACCTCTCCACGGTATGTGTTTCTTTGGGTTTTGATACAATAGTTTAATCCTCCCTTTATGCCGTTAAATCTTCAACTCAATTTCCATGTCCCGCAGGAATCCTTGCTTAAACCCACTGAAGCCAATTTGGTGAGATCCTTTATACTAACAGCAGTACTGTATCTGTCCCCAGACCTCAAATCCAACCCTGGCTCTGCTCCTTCCTAAATCACTCTCTCTTCTCTTCTGTATATCACAGGTAATTAAGAGCCAGGGCTCAGACTCAGCGTCTCGCTCCCTCTCTCTCCTTCTCCGTCTCTGTCTCTCTCACTCTCTCTCTCTCTCTCGCTCCATCTCTCGCTCCATCTCTCTCTATATCTCTCTCTCAATCTCTCTCTTAATCTCTCTCCTCCCTCCGTCTCTCTCTTTCCCCGCTGCTATCTCTCTACCCCCCCCCCTTCCTCTGTCCGTTCCTCTGTAATTATATCTAAACAATGTGTTCTCAACCTCTCTGCCACAGCGTTACTGGAACGGGACTCAGAAAGAGACATAACAAACAGAATGACTCCCTACTTTTAAAGACACTTCATCCATTTTGTCTGGAAAGGATTATGGTGTGGAAAAAAATGTGCCACTCTGAATAAATTTTTAGGCCAAGCTATATTACGTTTCTTTGCTTTCTAAATACAACGATTTCCATTTTAATCTATGGATTAGTTGGGACTGCAAATGTTTCTAGTTCAGATTACAGATTTTTCATAAAGACAGAGAGAGACAAGAAATTGACTTATTTTCCATTGAGTCAACTTAGTAGAAGTAATATAGGTCATGTCTGCTGTGCTGTGTCCCAGGGATCTACTGTGCTCTGTGTACCAGGTAGAGCGTTACTATAGAAGGATGCTGTGTGTGTGTTCCATGTAATGAGCTACTGTATTACTGAGGTTCATTAGAATATTCTGTTGTTGACTTTCTACTAGTGTCCTGTCCAGGGGGTGTAGACTAGTGTCCTGTCCATGGGGGTGTTCTTCTAGTGTCCTGTCCAGGGGGTGTAGACTAGTGTCCTGTCCAGGGGGTGTAGACTGGCGTTCTGTCCAGGGGGTGTTGACTAGTGTCCTTTCCAGGGGGTGTAGACTGGCGTTCTGTCCAGGGGGTGTTGACTAGTGTCCTTTCCAGGGGGTGTAGACTAGTGTCCTGTCCAGGGGGTGTAGACTAGTGTCCTGTCCAGGGGGTGTAGACTAGTGTCCTGTCCAGGGGATTTTACTGAGTTACAGTTCATATAAGGAAATCAGCCAATTTAAATTAATTCATTAGGCCCTAAATCTATGGATTTCACGACTGGGAATACAGATATGCATCCGTTGGTCACAGATACACTATATATACAAATTATGTGGACACCCCTTCAAATGAGAGGATTTGGCTATTACAGCCACACCCGTTGCTGACAGGTGTATAAAATTGAGCACACCGCCATGCAATCTCCATAGACAAACGTTGGCAGTAGAATGTCCTTACTGAAGAGCTCAGGATGCCACCTTTCCAACAAGTCAGTTCATCACATTTCTGCCCTGCTAGAGCTGCCCCGGTCAACTGTAAGTGCTGTTATTGTGAAGTGGAAACGTCTAGGAGCAACAACGGCTCAGCTGCAACAGAACGGGATCGCAGAGTACTGAAGCTAGTTGCGCATAAACATGGTCTCTCCTCGGTTGCAACACTCACTACCGAGCTCCAAACACACAAAATTTGAGGTGACACATGGACAGACAGACAGATTCAATACCGCCTTGTACACTCTTGCCTGCGTCTAGCTTATCTGGGGTGTAATCCATAGTCCAACAGTTGCAAATGAGAGTTTCTATTGGACAAATTCAGGTATGTTTATCCCCGTTTCGTTCCGTTTGCTTCCGTTTACAACAGAATCGGCAGAATGAACACATCCCCTGATCACGCGTAAACACAGTTCACTTTCAAAGCAGCCACGCGCTCTCCTCCTCTCACCTTTTCCCTTCGCTTGTGGACTTCAATGCACAACACATCAGCTGTATGTGACCAGGCTGAAGAAAAAAAACTTTCCAAGCCAAACCATATCATAACCGCTACACACAGCCCATAGTTGTCACCATATTAGGTAAAGTAGCGTCATAATCACAACATAGTTAATAGAACTAACGTGTCAGTAAAAACCGCTACAATCATGCAGTTACGTTACAGTGTACTGTCAGTAAGCAGTTTAGCAGTTACACCGGCGGGCCCCGGTGGCAATACATTAGTAAAACCAAAAGCTTACTTTGACTTGGAAGATTTCCAGTTTTGTGTTGGATAGTCATAGCCAGCTAGCTAACATAGCATCCCTCTGTTTGAGCAGGCTGAACGAGCTAGCTCCATTTGCTAGCTAAGTAAGTGATGCTGAAAGTGACAAAAATGATGAAATATCTCTCTTTCTTTCTTGCTTGTTTATTTTTGAAGAAATTAATTTGTTGAAAACTGTTCAACTATTGTCTTTCTCTCTCTTTGAGTCAACTACTCACCACATGTTATGCACTGCAGTGCTAGCTAGCTGTAGCTGATGCTTTCAGTACTAGATACATTCTCTGATCCTTTGATTGGATGGATAACATGTCAGTTCATGCTACAAGAGCTCTGATAGGTTGGAGGATGTCCTCTGGAAGTTGTCATAATTACTGTGTAAGTCTATGGAAGGGGGTGAGAACCATGAGCCTCCTCGGTTTTGTATTGAAGTCAATGTACCCAGAGGAGGACGGAAGCTAGCTGTCCTCCGGCTACACCATGGTGCTACCGTACAGAGCGCTGTTGAGGCTACTGTTGACCTTCATTGCAAAACAGTGTGTTTTAATCAATTATTTGGTCATGTGAATATATTTAGTTTAGTTTTATCTAAATAGGTAAACTTTTGAAATGTTTTACAAAAAAAAAGTGAAATTCAGAGAGGAGGATGCCTCCTCAGATATATACTGTGATATACTCTGGACCAGATGTGGATCTGAAGAAAAATATGTTCATCCTTTACTGTCTCACCCTAAACCCCTCGAACCACCCGCTCCGACCTCCAATGCCAAGTAGTCACTAATCCATAGAAATAGCACTATATCTGTCACGGATCCCAAGGAACTGTCATTGCGCACACCTGGCCCCAATTACCAATCATTTGTGTTTCTTTATATGTACCCTTTGGTTCGCCATTGGGCTGTCAATTGTTGTACTATGTCCGTTGTTGCATGTGAGTACCTGTGCTGTGTGTTTTGGGCTTTCGTGCCATTGTGGATTGGGCAGATGATTCCGGGACTCGTCCTGTGTTTTGATCATTGTGCGCGTCTGTATTTATTCCAGGTACTCCTTGCTCTTTTGTTTTGGGTTTCAACCCTGTGTTTTTTGGATACGTGTTGGTTTCGTCTTCGTCCCCGTGCCTATACACGGCACGCCGTAATATGGGCATAAATAAAAACCCATATTACTCATTCCTGCGCCTGTCTCCCGACCCGTTATACCAACGGGACAATATCACGGAATAACACATATTGAGCTCTCCATCTACAACCTTGACTTTTCATTGAGATTCCACGCTTCTGTCAGCTCCAGTTTGGAAAAAAGAAGCAACTGTAAACCTTGTTTTCTCCAGCTGATACTGTGTAGTAGTCAGTGTTGAGGGGAGATTATGTTTTTCACAATAAAAGCTGCAAAACAAAGTCAAACTAACTTCAGATCCGTGATCAGATTACTGCGCTCTGAGACTGCGTCCCAAATGGGACACTATTCCCTACATGGCTCTTGCGCCTTACTCTTGTGTCCCAGTTCTTTATATAAAACAGGTTTATTCGTCTCTATTTAACATCCCAGTGTGATCTGTCCCTCCATCTCTCCATCTCTCCATCTCTCCATCCCTCCATCTCTCCATCCATTCATCTTTCCATCTCTCCATCCCTCCATCCCTTCATCTTTCCATCTCTCCATCCCTTCATCTTTCCATCTCTCCATCCCTCCATCTCTCATCCCTTCATCTTTCCATCCATCCATCCCTTCATCTTTCCATCTCTCCATCCCTCCATCCCTCATCCCTTCATATTTCCATCCCTCCATCAACTCCATCCCTCCATCAACTCCCATCTCTCCATCCCTTCATCTCTCCATCCATCTTTCCATCTCTCCATCCCTCAATCTCTCCATCCCTTCATCTCTCCATCCCTTCATCTCTCCATCCCTCCATTCCTTCATCTCTCCATCCCTCCATCTTTCCATCTCTCCATCCCTCCATCCCTTCATCTTTCCATCTCTCCATCCCTTCATCTCTTCATCTCTCCATCCCCCCATCTCTACATCTCTCCATCCCTCCATCTCTCCATCTCTTCATCTCTTCATCCCTCCATTTCTCCATCTCTTCATCTCTTCATCTCTCCATCTCTTCATCCATCCATCTCCCCATCCCTCCATCTCTCCATCCCTTCATCTTTCCATCTCTCCATCCCTACATCTCTTCATCTCTCCAGCTCTTCATCTCTCCATTTCTCCATCCCTCCATCTCTTCATCTCTCCATCTCTCCATCTCTTCATCTCTCCATCTCTTCATCTCTTCATACCTCCATCTCTCCATCTCTTCATCTCTCCATCTCTTCATCTCTTAATCTCTCCATCTCTTCATCCCTCCATCCCTACATCTCTTCATCTCTCCAGCTCTTCATCTCTCCATCGCTCCATCCCTTCATCTCTCCATCCCTCCATCTCCCCAGCTCTTCATCCCTCCATCTCTCATCCCTCCATCT
>QNTS01005005.1:10580-21666 GCA_003317085.1 Hucho hucho
CATGTTCTACCTCATATCCATCATATTCATTTAAACCCTCCATCGCACTGCATTTCATGTTCTACCTCATATCCATCATATTCATTTTAAGAAGGACATTTACTAACTCTGAACCTGTGATTCAGACCCAGGAGAATGTTTGATATTGCTGGTGGACAAGGGGAGTTTCATTTACATCGCTTTATGACTTTTTTTCTCTAGCTCTTTTGTGAGGTTTTGTGACTTTCATCAAGACATTCACGTTAAAATGTCACTTTCTTTCACTTTCTTGAACTATACTGAACAAAAATGCAATTTCATTTTTTTTCTCCTGAAATACAGTTCGTATATAAGGAAATCAGTCAATTGAAATTAATTCATGAATCTATGGATTTCACATGACTGGGCAGGGGCACAGCCATGGGTGGGCCTGGGAGGGCTAGGCCCCTCCACTGGGGAGCCAGGTCCATCCACTGGGGAGCCAGACACAGCCAGTCAGAATGAGTTTTTCCCCACAAAAGGGCTTTATTACAGACAGAATTACTCCTAAGTTTTACCAGCTGTCTGCGATCCCGCAGGTGAAGAAGCCAGATGTGGAGGTCCTGGGCTGACGTGTTACACGTGGTCTGTGGTTGAGAGGCCAGTTGGACATACTGCCAAAATCTCTAAAACAACGTTGGAGGTGGCTTATGGTAGAGAAATTAACATTCAAATATCTGGCAACAGCACTGGTGGACATTCCTGCAGTCACCATGCCAATTGCACGCTCACTCAAAACTTGAGACATCTGTGGCATTGTGTTGTGTGACAAAACTAGGCATTTTTTGAGTGGTCTTTTATTGTACCCAGCACAAGGTGCACCTGTGTAGTAATCATGCTGTTTAATCAGCTTCTTGATATGCCACACCTGTCAGTTGAATGGATTATTTGAGAGAAATAATACATATTTTATTTCAGTTCATGAAACATGGTACCAACACTTTATATGTTGTGTTTATATTTTTGTTAGGTATATATTTGTTAGTAACGGCTGGTTATCTAATGCTTGTCAAATATCTCCACATTGATTGACAGCTGTGGTGTTGGAATCTACAGGCCAGCCTACAGTACTTCACATGTATCCACATAATATGGAGTAGAGAAACCTGGCCCTACTAGCCCCAGTCTGTCAGCCTCCTCTGTGTGTCTGACCTCACCAGCCCAAGGACAGCAATGTGCCCATTGTTTTCCACACACACAAACTGTCACACCCTGATCTGTTTCACCTGTCCTTGTAATTGTCTCGACCCCCTCCAGGTGTCTCTTATTTTCCCCAGTGTATTTATCCCTGTGTTTCCTGTCTTTCTGTTCCAGTTCATCTTGTATGTTTCCAAGTCAACCAGCGGTTTTCCCGTTCACCTGCTTTTTGCATTCTCCTTTTGCTAGTCCTCCAGGTTTTGACCTTTGCCTGTTTCTGGACTCTGTACCCGCCTGCCTGACCATTCTGCCTGCCTTGACCTCAAGCCTGCCTGCCACTCTGTACCTCCTGGAATCTGATCTGGTTTTGACCTTTTTGCCTGTCCACGACCATTCTCTTACCTACTCCTTTTGGATTATTAAACATCTAAGACTCCAACCATCTGCCTCCTGTGTCTGCATCTGGCTCTCACCTTGTGTCACGATACAAACACACATAAGAGTAGTTAAAATTAGTTCAATGAGAGCAGTCTTATCTGAAGAAGACATTTTAAACCTTAATAATTAATTTGTTGTTGTACAAAATGTCCTCAAACTGATGGGAAAATAATAATTGTCTCTCTTAAAAGAAGGTACAGTCAGTGACTTCACACCATTAGTTACATGGATTCTCGCCATGACCCTGACATCTATGTGTATTTCTTTACCGTACTTCTCTTTGGAGGCCTAGTTCTGACCCTATTGGCCGCCTTATAGGCTCGTTTGTACATGGTGCTAACAATGGTCCTTTGTTCTGATCGTGTCTACATTCTGAACTATGTTAGGTCATACCTCATCATCTTGGTATGCTTCGTTCTCATACTACCATAGGGCTCTGGTCAAAAGTAGTGCACTATATATAAGGAATAGGATGCCATGTGGGACTCAAATGGGCTTTGTTATTATGTCATCATCATTAAATGTACTCATACTCAAGATCATGTTGTTAAATCATCATGGTTCTATTGAGCCGTGTTGCCTAGATCCTGACCTGCCCTTGACCTCAGAGTAGCCAATCATCTTGTAGAAGAGGGCAAGATGTATATCAGAGTAGCCAATTATCTTGTAGAAGAGGGCAAGATGTATCTCAGAGTAGCCAATTATCTTGTAGAAGAGGGAAAGATGTATATTTGAGGAGGCTGACATTGCAGACACATTACTGAGCTAGCACATTTGGATCCGTGGAAGTTTTGGGAATGTATGTTTTTTGGTTTCACAAGCCATATGTTTCCTGACCGTCCAAGCACAGATAGGACGCATGGAAATACATTTTCTTAGGCATTAGTAATACAAATGTTTAATTTTGACACCAGACCAGTGAGATTCAAATCTATAATCTTGTGTTCCCTATTCATGGAATTAGTCCACTGCACTACCAGGATAGTGCTAACATCCCATGTTTTTTTATGCATGAAAAGCAGTTCATTTTAGTCTATTCAAACAGACCCCATTTCAAAGGAAACAAGCACTCATTAACCCTTGTGCGGTGGTCAGGTCTGTGGGACCCATTGGCCTTGGCTCATTGACCTTGGCTCATTTTCTGTGAAAAATATGTTCAATAACACATTTTCATTGAGTGCACACTGTGCACCCCCCTACACATTTATATTACATATGTGGTGTTAGGTTAACTTGACCCAAGGGTAATAAAAGGGTAGAAAAGTGTGTGTGTAGGTGAAAACAAGTCAAATTAACAAAAAGGCTTGCTGTGTGCTTTCACTCTTTCGTCCTCCTCCCTGAACCTGCTGTTTCGACTTAGCACCATGAACCTGTCGGTCTCCCTGCCTGTCTGCCTGTCTCCCGCTTTTCTCACACTCTTTACCCTTTGTAGTGTGTGGAACTACACAATGTTATTATCCGCTTCGATAACCGGGATAAGCTTGGCGGCAGAGAGACAAGCTAGCTGCAATCCGGTCAGTTTGGGACAAGTGGGTGGACCGCCTTCCCCTGTTTTACAACCCTGGTTCCAACATTACTGTTAATGAGCAGCTTATGGTGGACTACAGGAAAAGGTGGGCCGAACAGGCCCCGATTAACATCGACGGGGCTGTAGTGGAGCGGGTCGGGAGGTGTCCACATCACCAACGAACTATCATGGTCCAAACACACCAAGACAGTCATGAAGAGGGCACGACAAAACCTTTTCCCCCTCAAGAGACAAAAGATTTTTGCATGGGTCCCCAGATCCTCAAAATGTTCTACATCTGCACCATCGAGAGCATCCTGACCGGTTGCATCACCACCTGGTATGGCAACTGCTCGGCATCTGACCGTAAGGCGCTACAGAGGGTAGTGCGAACGGCCCAGTACATCACTGGGGCCAAGCTTCCTGCCATCCAGGACCTATATAATAGGCGGTGTCAGAGGTAAGCCCATAAAATTATCAGAGACTCCAGTCACCCAAGTCATAGACTGTTCTCTCTGCTAACGCACGGCAAGTGGTACCGGAGCGCCAAGCCTAGGATCAAAAGGCTCCTCAACAGCTTCTACCCCCTCGCTGTTTATTATCTGCGCATGGTCACTTCACCCCCACCTACATGTACAAATCACCTCAACTAACCTGTACCCCCGCACACTGACTCGGTACCGGTACCCCCTGCACACTGACTCGGTACCGGTACCCCCTGCACACTGACTCGGTACCCCCTGCACACTGACTCGGTACCGGTACCCCCTGCACACTGACTCGGTACCGGTGCCCCGCTGTATATAGCGTTGTTAGTGTTAATTCTTATTGTGTTACTTTTTATTATTATTTTTTACTTTAGTCTATTTGGTCAATATTTTCTTAACTCCTCTTGAACTGCATTGTTGGTTAAAGTCTTGTATTTAAACATTTCACCGTAAGGTCTACACTTGTTGTATTCAATTTTATTTGATACCATTTAGGAGCCGCTGCCCCTTCAGGCAGTACACACCATCTAAACCCGCAAAATATGGAATCAAGATCTGGGCTGCCTTTTAATGCTGCTTCATCATATGCGTGGAACTTGCAAGTGTATGCGGGGAAGCCAGATGGAGGAGCCCCTGAGAGGAACCAAGGGATGCGGCTTGTCCTGGACGTGACACAGGGACTCCTTGGCCACAACATCACATGCCATAGCTTTTTCACTTCGCACAAGCTGGGACAGCAACTCCTCAAGAGGAAGCTGACGACGGTAGGAATGGTACGAAAAAAACAAGCCAGAGCTCCCACCTCAGCTGTTGAATACACGGAACAGGCCTATCAATTCCTCTAAGTTTGTGTTCACGGCTTACACGTCCCTAGTGTACTAATTGACAAAGAAAGGCAAAAATGTGGTACTCGTTAGTACGCTGCATAGGGATGGGAGAATCTGTGGCCAGGAACATGAAAAACCTGAAGTCATAATGGATGATTTACACAGCCTGGAGGTGTGTTGGGTCATTGTCCTGTTGAAAAACAAATGATAGTCCCACAAAGCGCAAACCAGATGGGATGGCGTATCGCTGCAGAGATCATCCTTTCACGGTGGTTGGAACTTAACTTCTTAGGGAGCGGCAGCTGAGGTGTCGGTGTTGGAGAGTCTGGCGTGCCCAAAGTAAAAGGCCTGCCACTTAGGCTCAGAAACTAGGATATGCACATAATTAGTACTATTGGATAGGAAACACTCTGAAGTTATTGTCTGTGAGTATAACAGAACTGATATAGCAGGCGAAAACCCAAGGAATTTCTGTCCTGGAAAAAGTGTTTTTGACACATTGCCTCATTTTGAACCCCTCCCTATTGAAAACAGCCATATCTGGGAGTAAGATTGCAGTACCTATTGCTTACACTGGATGTCAACAGTCTCTAGACAGTGTTTGGTGATGTTAGGTTGCTCTGGATGGTAATAGAAGAAGAATTTCGAACTAGTCACCAGATGTAAACAGAAGAGGAGGCGCGTTCACGGGCTCGCGCGCGCTGTGGTTTTTTCCTTTCCTATCGTCCAGTTTATAATCCGGTTGAAATATTATAGTAAATATACATAAAAGTGTTCCTAAGGATACATTATCAATGATGTTTGATTGTTCTTGGACAAGTGTATAGGTATAGGTTGAACTCGTTCTCTTCACGGACAACGCTGTGATATTGCCAAGAAGCAGAGCTTTTGATGACTATGCAACACTTGTATATTGATGAATGTTTAATAATTCAACTTTTGGGTTTTGAATTTGGCGCCTTACATTTCACCGGGTAGTGTCGGGAGTGGCGCCCCACTGCTCCCTAAGTAGTTAAAGAGATGGGTGGGGCTAAGGCTTTAGAGGGTGTGAACAATGATGAATGGGTGGAGACAAAGAAGAACTCTCCAGTAGGTGTACCAAGACATTCAAAGGCCATTTTCTCAAAAGTCAGTTTACAAGTTTATTAACTTTCAAAGCATTACTTTCCAGTTGTTCCTCAACTGTAGTTAAGATATACCATTTTCTAGCTCTGATTCTCTACATTTTATCTATTGTAAAAAACACAATTTAAAATGTTGCTACCGGTCGGTCACGCTCATTTTCCCGCCAGAGACATGTTTCCATCAAATTGACTTATTTTGGATAAAGCCTGTGTGTGATAACATAGTGCACATAAAACTAAGCCTGTGTGTGATGACGTAGTGCACATAAAAGTTGCGGTTACATTTATTCGTCACATGCTTCTTAATAAACAACAGGTGTAGACTAACAGTGAAAAACTTTACGGGCCCTTCCCAACAATGCAGAGAGAAAGAAAATAAAGAAAATAATAGAAAATGTAAACACAATAATATGAGTAATAATAGATACATAATGAGTAATGATAACTTGTCTATATACACGCGGCACCAGTACCGAATCGATGTTCAGGAGTACAAGGTTATTGAGGTAGACATGTATAACTAGGAATAAAGTGAGAGAGGTAGAGGTCCTGAATGGCAGAGCCCCAGTGATGTACTGGGCCGTACGCACTACCATCTTCAGGGCCTTGCGTTCGGATGCCAAGCAGTCGCCATACCAGGCAGTGATGTAACCAGTCCAGATGGTTTAGCTGTGTAACATTGCAAGGATCTGAGGTCCCACGTGAAATCTTTTCAGCCTCCTGAGGGGGAAGAGGCGTTGTCGTGCCCTCTTCACGACTCTAATGGCGTGTGTGGACCATGATAGATCCTTAGTGATGTGGACACAGACGAACTTGAAGCTCTCGACCTGCTCCACTACAGTCCCATCGATGTGAATGAAGGCTGGCTTGGCACTCCGTTTGCTGTAGTCCACAATCAGCTCCTTTGTCTTCCTGACGTTGAGGAAGAGGTTGTTGTCATGGCACCACACTGCGAGGTCTCTGACCTCATCCTTATAGGCGGTCTCATCGTAATTGGTGATCAGGCCTACCACCGTCGTGACGTCTGCAAACTTAATGATGGTGTTGGAGTCGTGCTCGGTCACATGGTCGTGGGTGAACAGGGAGTACAGGAGGGGGACTAAGTGAACGGAAAATTAAGAGAGAGAGAGAGAGACAGAGAGAGAGGGAAAGGGGATACCAGTCAGTTGCACATCTGAATGTGTTCAACCAAAATGTGTCTTAGGCATTTAACCGAACCCCTCTAAAATCAGAGAATCAGTGCAGAGGGCTGCCTTAATCGATGTCCACGTCATCGGCGCCCGAGGACCAATTGTTATGTGGGTTAACTGCCTTGGTCACCTTTGCAACTCGTGATCCAACCTTTCGGTTACTGTCCCAACGCTCTATCCACTAGGAGGGGCTCCTGTGTTGGAGGGTTAGCGTGGCAGAACCATACTTTGTTTCGTTCCTTTCCACTGTTCTGACAAGCAAAATACATTTTTTAACCGGTTCAAACCAAAATAAAAATTTTAACCAGTTCAAACCAAAATAAACACTAATAGATGTAAGGTCCCCTGTTTTAGGGACCTGCGTGGTTCTGGTACCGATTCCGACCTACGTGGTCTCTTATAAATCAATCTGTGGACAGAGTAGATAGAAATGGCTTCTATTGAGTGAAAGCCCTGGTTCCCACATTCGCACACAGTATTATTCTTTCTCAGACGGTTTGACTGTCCATCAACTCCTGTCTGAACCCTACATCAAAGCCACTGACAAAACAATCACTACATTGCACCGCAGCGGGAGACAGTTGGTTTGTATTTTTATTTATGCCAAGGCAGCAGCTATATTTCCTAGGGTCCAGCGAAATTATTAAAGCAGTTATACATTTGAAATACATTCATAAAAGATTTCACAACATGTGAAGTTTCATCATGGTAGCGCATTCAGACATCGATTTCATGTTAAATAATTCATGGATTTAAAAAAATAAATAAAAAATAAAGGTTCTCTTTGTCATAGACGAAAAATGTAAATGATGAAGACCTGATGAAGACCTGATGAAGACCTGATACAGACCTGATGAAGACCTGATGAAGACCTGATGAAGAGCTGATACAGTCCTAATGAAGACCTGAAACAGACCTGATGAAGAGCTGATACAGACCTGATGAAGACCTGATGAAGAGCTGATACAGACCTGATGAAGAGCTGATACAGACCTGATGAAGAGCTGATGAAGAGCTGATGAAGACCTGATGAAGACCTGATACAGACCTGATGAAGAGCTGATGAAGACCTGATACAGACTGATACAAACCTGATACAGACCTGATAAAGAGTGATACAGACCTGATGAAGACCTGATGAAGAGCTGATGAAGACCTGATGAAGACCTGATACAGACCTGATGAAGACCTGATGAAGACCTGATACAAACCTGATGAAGACCTGATGAAGAGCTGATGAAGATCTGATGAAGAGCTGATGAAGAGCTGATGAAGACCTGATACAGACCTCATGAAGACCTGATGAAAACCTGATACAGACCTGATGAAGACCTGATGAAGAACTGATAAAGAGCTGATACAGAACTGATGAAGAGCTGATACAGAAATGATGAATCACTGATACAGACCTGATGAAGACCTGATGAAGAGCTGATACAGACCTGATGAAGACCTGATGAAGAGCTGATGAAGACCTGATGAAGAGCTGATGAAGAGCTGATGAAGACCGGATTAAGATCTGATGAAGACCTGATACAGACCTGATGAAGAGTGATACAGACCTGATGAAGACCTGATGAAGACCTGATGAAGAGCTGATGAAGACCGGATTAAGATCTGATGAAGACCTGATATAGACCTGATGAAGACCTGATGAAGACCTGATAAAGAGCTGATACAGACCTGATGAAGACCTGATACAGACCTGATGAAGAGCTGATAGAGAGTTGGGTTTATTGGTTAGTTGGTTATCAGGCACATTCCTGTTGTCTCCTCATAACATTTAACTACTTACGGAGTGGTGGGGCGCTAGTTGAATTATTGTGTTGCATAGTCATCAAAAGCTCTGCTTCTTGGCAATATCACAGCGTTGTCAGATTTCAAAAAGGCTTTACGGCGAAAGCACAACATTTGATTGTTTGAGGGTTGCACCTCCAATATTTTTCCATTAGCATAAATTCATAAACCATCGCGGTTCACACAAAACACATTTCACAGCGAAAACAAATCCCTTACCTTTTGAAGAACTTCTGCTGTGGGCTTCCCAAGTGTCCAACGAAGACATCCAATGGTTAGAAAAAGTCATTTATTATATCCATAAATCTCCGTTTGGTTGGCGCGTTATGTTCAGAAAATCCAACGTCCAATCGTCATTTGAAACGTGAAGAGAACGCGTTCAAATATACCTATAAACTTTTCCTAAACAAATCAAATACCAGTTAAAATGCATCCTTAGTTATCCTTTTATGAATATTAGCGATAATATTTCACTCGGATGGTCACCTATACCTTATATAAGTAAAATAAAGTGGGGCGCAAGGCCAGACTCGCGCCCGAGAAAACTTGTTGACATCTGAGCTACCTTGACCATTTCCTGTACCTATTCGTTCTGTTTACTCAAATCTCTGTATATAGACTGTTGACATCTAGTGGAAGCCATAGGTACTGCAGTCTCAGTCCTGGTTACATATGGATTCAATGGGGAGTGTGTCAAACAATAGGTCACCAGAAATTGATTTCCGGATAGATTTTTCTCTGGTTTTCGCCTGCTAAATGAGTTCTGTTATACTCACAGACATTATGTTAACACTTTTAGAAACCTCAGAGTGTTTCCTATCCAATAGTACTAATTATGTGCATGTCCTATTTTCTGAGCCTGAGTGGCAGGCATTTTGCTTTGGGCACGCCAGACTCTCCAAAACCGTCACTTCACCTGCCGCTCCCTAAGAAGATAAATTGAGTTTATTAGATTAAAATCTGTGTGTTGTTCCTGCCTTTTTGTTGTTCACTAGCAAAGTGCTAAGAAATGTTCATTCGGATTGGGGGTTGAGTTCCTGGTTGAATGTGGTTAAAAGGACAGTGAATGAATACTTTGAGAACTTGCTCCTGTGTGTGTCAGAAACACATCGTTTTTCATTATTCTAAAGACACGTGTTACCGTGTTGAATCATCCTATTGGTGATGGTCATTTACTGTGTTATATTGTAATGTATCATGTATTTAATGTACAGTAGAATTTGTTTGAGTGTCAATTATTTTGTGACTAATAAATTATGTTTAATTTAATTGAGTCTATGCATTCCTCGTTTTTTCTTTGCAGAGTAACTCTTCGATTGACAATATGCCTATAATTTAGTCGGTCTACTGATAGTAGTTAATTACACTACACCCATAGCACGTGCTTAGGTACCAACTTGACGTCCCTAAGCTGCATGCCTCAATAAATGAATGCTAGAACATTGGTAGCCAGGATGAGCTATTTGTTTCTAGTCTCCTAGTGTCTGCATAGCGGCGCTAGTCAGACACACGTTCTTTATAGTCATGCTGAGTCGGTGACGCAATGCTTCACTATCTTGCTAGATCCTCCAGAGACGCACAGGGCCTGTCGCGTTTATTCACATAATAATGGAGTCAGATTGATAAATGTAGTTTATTATTATTCAACATCATTTCTACTTAATTTAATGGTTGGATAATTTCAACCAAAATACATTGGTTCCGACCCCTGGTTATAAGGCAGTAATCCAGAAATCTTTAAATAACCTATAGTTTTCGTTCTCTGAGCGTTAACAAAATCTCCCAGGTAAACCTTCAAGGCTCCTTGCAACTTAAAAATCAACGTTATCAGAACAGGTGGAATGTTCACGTTCTGTTTTACCGGACAGGAAATATATGGCTTCATTCCCACAACCAATGTGAAACGAAAAACATACTTTCCCAAAACTTCCAAGGAACCAAATGTGCTAGCTAGCTCTCTCTCTCACCCTCCCCGTCTCTCTCTCTCTCTCTCTCTCTCTCTCTCTCTCTCTCTCTCTCTCTCTCTCTCTCTCTCTCTCTCTCTCTCTCTCTCTCTCCTTGATATAGTCAATGTAATGCAAACCTAAAAAAAACACTCAGTCATCACGCATTCCAGAACAGATGACAGTAAAATATCCCAGACACAGCTTCCTTACAGTGTCATACTGTGTCTCTCAACTCTAGTTCACCTTTCCCATTTCCATTTCAGGTCGACTAAAGATGAGTCCTAAATGGCACCCAATAGAGTACGTGGTGCACAAATTTAGACCAAGGGCCCATAGGGATACAACCTACATTTCCTCGAAGCCACTTTCTTTTCAGTAGGAGTCTTCTAGGTCTGCTGGTATTGAAACAGGTTGCAGTAAAGGACAAAAAGGCTCGGAGTTCTCTTTGCTGCACTCTAAAACCCCCCAGAGAGAGGAACTGGGAGGTTCAGCATCTCCTCCTGTCTATCCCTTTTCATGTCCAGTATTACTGTACTGTATTGTTACAGCTGAGGATGTCCTGTATTACTGTACTGTATTGTAACAGCTGAGGATGTCCTGTATTACTGTACTGT
>QNTS01005007.1:3490-13927 GCA_003317085.1 Hucho hucho
TGTGTGTGTGTGTGTGTGTGTGTGTGTGTGTGTGTGTGTGTGTGTGTGCGTGTGCGTGTGTGTGTGCGTGTGTGTGTGTGCGTGTAATGTAAAGGGTTGTCTGTAAAGGGTTTTCTTATCTATCTGCCTTAGCCGTACATGCTATACTGTACATGTTGGTATGATTATTGTCTTAGTGTCAGATTGAGGTAGTGTGTGAGTGTGTGTGTGTGTGTGTCTATTGATTTTGTTTGTTTATGGGAAAAAGGGAGATTGAGGGAAAGAGAGAGAAGAAAAGAGAGATGAGAGAGGAATGAAGACATGACCTCATAGCTTACCTGCAGTGGTGGACGTGCTGGCGGTGCTCATGCACTGGAGCCTTCGGCTATAGGGGGGCCCGCAAGATCTCAATATCAATTTTGCATGGTCCCCCAGTTATCTACACACAGGACCCAATAGTTCTACACAGGATTTGTCATTAGTCAATCGCGTTGTTCAACACAAGCCATTGTGAAAGACCTCATGCTATTAAACACTGAGAAACAGACCTAGCAGTCATTTGCTCAACAACACATCCCAGTCATGGTTATAAAAAACAAAAACAAAACAAATGCCACTATATACCAGTTACCTAAATATTTGAATATAGTGATGACAATAAATCAATTTGGTTCACATAACAATGTCATTTTTTATTGTTGTGCGAAGGCTGCTGGAAATATGCAAATACTGTCAAATGATATTGTGGCGGAGATTCTGAGGCGTGGCTATCAATTAGTTATTTTTGGCCACCCGTAAGTGTAAATGTCTTTCTAGTTCATCTCGTCTGTTGACTTTCAACTGCTGCTCCAATATACGTTGGGGGCCCACTGATGAATCTAGCACAGGGTTCCGTGATGATGTAGTCACGCCACTGCTTCTCATCTGATTTTTATTTCCCAATTAATGACAGAAACACAGTTACTTTCTCAAAGCATATTGTGGTCTTCCCCAAAACATCTTAAACCACCGTGGAAACCCTGGAAGAGGAACTCAGCCGAACATGCAGTACTGTACCTGTTACTATGTTTGTTGTCTTAGTGTCAGATTGAGATAGTGTGTGTGTTTGTTTTCGGTGTGTATCTATTTACTTTGTTTGTTTAATTATGGGAAAGGAAAAAAAGAGAGAGATAGAGAGAAGAAAAGAGAGATGGGAAAGAAATCAAGACATGACCTCATAGCTTCCCCGTCTGATTTTCATTTCCCAATTAATGACAGAGACAGTTACCAACTCAAAGCATACTGTGGTCTTACCCAAAACATCCTAAACTACCGTGGAAACCCTGGAAGAGGAACTCGGAGCAGAATCAAAGACATAACAAGGAGTGCTATGGGCCAACTGAAATCTCTTAGTGAAATCATCTGATGCCAGTTACATAGTCGTTAGTTACATAGCTAGTCATTGCATAAACCTCTGAGATTGCGCACAACCACGTCCGTTCGCTCTCTGTCGCTCTCTCTCTCGCTCTTTCTCGCTCTCGCTCACAGTCTCTATCTCAGGAGGTTGGCCATCCCTGTGAATTACTGGGGATGTTTCTAAGGCTGGGGTTCAGAAGGAGCAGGCGTTCAGAGCTGTTGTAGTTCTCCTCCCAGACGTCTTAGCCCACGTCTAAGACTCACTGCACTTCCTGTCTCTCCTGTGTCTCCGGAGCTGAGAGTGGGTTTGACCTTAAAGCATGCGTGTGTGTGTGTGTGTGTGTGTGTGCGTGTGCGCGTGCGAGTAAGAAAGAGAGATAGGTGATTGAGTTTAATCAATGTGTCATTCATACCTTGAGCTGTGTGGGGTTGTTGATTTAACAATACTCCCAACCTTTTGTACTGTCCATGGAACACCTGGCCTTAGTGTCTTATTGTTGCTGTATATATGTCTAGGTATACTATTTATTCCCTCAGTAACACAGCTTTGAGCCTTAGTGTCTTATTGTTGCTGTATATATGTCTAGGTATACTATCTATTCCCTCAGTAACACAGCTTTGAGCCTTAGTGTCTTATTGTTGTTGTATATGAGTCTATGTATACTATTTATTCCCTCAGTAACACAGCTTTGAGCCTTAGTGTCATATTGTTGCTGTATATATGTCTAGGTATACTATTTATTCCCTCAGTAACACAGCTTTGAGCCTTAGTGTCATATTGTTGCTGTATATATGTCTAGGTATACTATTTATTCCCTCAGTAACACAGCTTTGAGCCTTAGTGTCATATTGTTGCTGTATATATGTCTAGGTATACTATTTATTCCCTCAGTAACACAGCTTTGACCCTTAGTGTCTTATTGTTGCTGTATATATGTCTAGGTATACTATTTATTCCCTCAGTAACACAGCTTTGGGCCTTCGTGTCTTATTGTTGCTGTATATGAGTCTATGTGTACTATTTATTCCCTCAGTAACACAGCTTTGAGCCTTAGACTCATATACAGCAACAATGAGACACTATGTAAACTATCTATTCCCTCAGTAACACAGCTTTGTTTAAGGAGACGCAAAATGACACATTACTGTAGTGAGAATCATTTGGGAAACAATTAGGAAATGCTTACCTTCAATTTCTACACTACTATTTATCATTCTCCAAAGTGAGAAAACGTCAGCAGTTTAGGAGAGAACAAGGTCTTTTGCGGGTGCGGTATTTTGCATTTTTCAGGTGTAATGGAATAATGATCAGTCCAAGTATGATTTTATTTCCTGTTTTGTGGCGTCCTCCACATCTGAAGGTTGGCTTACCTCTCACTTTTTCTCTAATTAAGTAGCCTTTAAACATTTTCCCAACAGACCGCTTGCTGTCAGAACAAAGTCCACATTGTTTCTCCCTCTGAGGCAGCGGCCCTTGAGTGAAAGCCTCAGAGCCTCCTAACGTTACCATCATGAGCTGAGAGGGTCCCGGCCCTCGGGGGCTGTCCACCAAATAAGTTGTCGGAGCAGACAAGTCTATTGAGCGTTCGGAGGAGTTCTGGAAAAGGAGTGGTTTAATGAGAGAATGATTACCGTGTTCTCTAGTGATGGCTGGGGATGTTACCGCTCCATATGTCAGGAGGAGGAGAGGAGGACAGGATGACGGGAGAATTTCCAATCAAAAAGAGAGGAGGACAATGATTAGAGAGAAACTAGATATTCAGTCTATTCCCCAAAGTGTCTCAGGGCATTTTTTCTGGTTAATTCTCCAACATGGGAGTTCCCTTTGTCTACAAGTAGGAAATGTGTTGATTAGCAAGAGTGTCTTTTACCTCCGTTTTTCACTGATGCAAATACATTCCACTGTAATGGGAGAGGTACTGACTGGTTCTTATCTGTGCCAGTGTAGTAATACCAATAACATCTCATTATTCACATTTAGTTACTCTCTGGTCTGTGCCCAGAAGTTAGATGATATGGCAACCTGGCAACCTGGCAACCTCTTGTTTATTTCTGGATGTAAACAATAGTTTTCCTCGACCTGCAAAAGTTTGTGTAATCATACATTATCTACGGTGAACTGTCGATGTTGGTTGCTTGACCTCTGTCAGTCAGTCCGTCCATTGGTTCTTCCCTCTGGCTGTCGTCAAGGAACTGGTGCAGCGCTTTATTCATTGACACCCTTCCCTTTGATCTGAATATATTTTATATAATTTCCCTCCCATTTTATGAAGAGGAGATGCCATTAGGAGTGTATTATGTTCCAGTTGGAACGGAAATATCTCCAAAAGAATAGTCGCCTTGTGCACGGCTCATTAGTACATTGCTTTTCTTACAAACGTATCAACAATGTTCTAAGCTAATAAGCTTTTGTATTTCTAGGCTATATGATGTAGAAAGAGGGAGCTGAAGGTCACGGGTGTGATTGAGCGCAGAGTGCTTCCATGAGGGAGTGATTTATCGGAAATTATTGTGCTGCTCTTTGCTCCAGAGAGTTTACTATTGATGTGTGGAGTTGAAATGGATTCTTCAAGAGAAGAGGGAGATAGGGGCTTCACAGACGACACAGGCAGTCCTCTCATCAGCCAGACACAGCCTCCCTACGCTTTATAGACCTTCATTTCATTCGGACAGCTTTTTTTTTTTTTGAGACACAAACACACACAGGCGTGCATTCACGTATACGTACACATACACACACGCACGCACAGACACACATCAAAGATGCACAGACCCATGCACGAACATCAGTGGTGGGAAAAGTACTCAATTGTCATACGTGAGTAAAAATAAGGATACCTTAATAGAAAATTACATGTGAAAGTCACCCAGTAAAATACTACTTGAGTAAAAGTCTAAAAGTATTTGGTTTTAAATATACTTAAGTATCGAAAGTAAATGTTATTGCTAAAATATACATTGTAATTCCTTATATTAAACACAGATGCCCCGATTTCCTATTTTTTCTTTACAGATAGCCAGGGGCACACCCCAACACTAATTTACAAACGAAGCATGAGTATTTAGTGAGTCCAGATCAGAGGCAGTAGATGACCAGGGATGTTCTCTTGATAAGTGTGTGAATTGGACCATTTTCCTGTCCTGCTAAGCATTCAACATGTAACGAGTACTTTTGGTGTCAGGACAAATGTATGAAGTAAAAAATATATTATTTTATTTAGGAATGTAGTAAAGTAAAAGTAAAATTTGTCAAAAATATAAATAATTAAGTACAAAGAAAATAAATTAAAGTACAAAAAAACGACTTAAGTAGTACATTAAAGTATTTTTAATTAAATACTTTACACCACTGACATACACACAGTATACACACGTCAGGTACATATTACAAACAAACACATTCTGTCCTTTCTCCCTTCCTGGTAGTTTGGAATGTCCAGGAGGCAGTAGGTAGCCTAGCGGTTCGAGCGTTGGGCCAGTAAATGAAACGTTGCTTGTTCAAATACCCAAGCCGACAATCTGTCGATGTTCCCTTGCGCAAGGCACTTAACCCTAATTTGCTCTAGGGGCATCATACTACTATTGCTGACCGTGTAAAACAACACATTTCATTGCACCTATCTGGTGCATGTGACAGTAAAACAATTTCTTCTTGTATTGCAGGGGATATGGATCAGGGTCACTAATCATGACCATGTTAACATCAAAACATCCCAGATATCCATCTTTCAATCCCACGTCAACGTCTGTCCAATGCATCAGTCTTACTGGCCCTTTTTATTTTCTTCTTTAAGTCACCAAATTAACTTGTTTCAGACGTTCCTGCAGTGTTTTTTTCAGTGTTTGAAACTAGGTCCTGGTGGATTGGCGCGTTGGGAGCCCTGTCAGTGTTTGTGGAAAGACAGGCTGATTAGGGAGGAGGTGAGGCACATGTTTTCTCCTTTACCTCCATCCCTCCATCTATCCCTCTATCTGTCTGCCTACCTCTCGTTTTTAATGAGCCACACAGACCGGCTTTACTCTACCTGCCATGGATGAAGGGAGAGAGAGAGTTGGGGGAGATAGTTGGAGGGAGTGGGAAAGAGGGTGGGAGAGAGAGAGGGAGAGAGGGAGAGGGAGAGAGTGAAAGAGAGAGGAGGCTGGCTTCAGACTTCACAAACACAGGTTATGCTGCTACAGCACATCAAAGAGAGCAGTGCCAGGTGAGGGAAACACAAGTTGGCAAATGAGTTCTGAACAGAGAGAGAGAGAGAGAGGTAACATGAAGGCGGGATGAACAGAGAGAGGGAACACAGTGAAGAGGAAGGGTGAGGGCAGGGCGGACCACTGACAGACAGACAGACAGGCAGGCAGGCAGACAGACATGCAGACAGACAGGCAGACAGACAGGCAGACAGACGGGCAGACAGACGGGCAGACAGGCGGGCAGACAGACATGCAGACAGACAGACAGGCAGGCGGGCAGGCAGACAGAACCAAGCCATCCCACATCCTCAGGATAATTTCTCTTTATTAGTAGTATTTCTAAATTTGTTGTGGTATTGTCATTGAACATATTATGGGGTGGTGGGACACAGGAGGACTACTCCTCCATAGCAGTACTTTGTAAGTAGGAGACGCAGAATCACACCAGAGAGCTTCTGAAATAATCATCACAAGATCTGTTCTATACTGAGTCATGGGGTCAAGGAGAGAGAACAGGGGAGAGAGAGAGAGAGAGAGAGAGAGAGAGAGAGAGAGAGAGAGAGAAGGAAGGAGTGATGCAGTGAAGCCTTAGAGACCAAGGGTGAGAGTCTAAATCTTTCATCCTTCTCCCGGATCAGAAATTCTTGGCTGGATTATCAGCTCTAAACCCTGACAAGGGCATCTGGTGCAGTGTGACAGGCAGACAGATAGGCAGACAGGCAGGCAGACAGGAGAATATAGGTCGTTATCAATAAAACGTCACAATACAGTGCAGAGAGTTCGGTTTGGCTGCTGGGGGGCAAGGAGACCTCCAGCTCCGTTAAAACCATTGACAACTACGTGCTGTTTTCAATTGTTAAGTAAATGTTATTTGGTATTTGGTTGCAATATCATCACCTCTTAAATAGCATAGTTAGAACTACACATTTACACATCCACATGTAGCTCATTAGAGTTATACAGGAAGTAACTGCATTTTTATGATCAGTAAACATAAATGAATCATGTCATTTCAGATACGTGTGGGTCGCCTATCCATTTGGCATGTAGCTAGCTAGCAAAGCAAACAACATGTGTCATTTAGCTTGCTTCATCAGAAATTAGGCTTTTGGAAAGAGCTTGAAATCGACAAGTCCTCGTCCTGGTAAAGTTGTCTGTCAGAATTCTGTCATCCCCACCATAGATGGCAAGCAACGCAACCAATATTTGGTTATAGCCATCTAGTTTATCTCCTGAAAGTTGTTAATTAGCCATGTTGACGTGATCTGTTATTAGCTAGCTAGTCAATTTGACGTGGTCCGTCAATCAATGTAGCCTATTATATCTGTCAGCAGCAATGGTAATTAAACACTTAAAAACACTGTTGAAAAGGCGAAAAGTTAGCTAACTTCGTTTGGTAGGCCGTCGTTGGTTGGAGAAAAAAATACATTAGGTCTACTTACCACTATATTTAGCCAATTGTACAAAGTTTCTACCGGTAGCTTGCAAAGTAAACATTATCTGCTGACAGTAAGGTTACATTGGCAAATGCGCCCTTCTGCTGCTTGACAGGCAGAGCCCACAAAGGATGGAAAATGAACCTAAACCACTCATACTTCTCAGGTATAGTTCACTTTTATATTATATCACTGAAATATCAAATTAATGGTGGCCAATATTGAGAGACATTGTGAGGCTACCCTCAGGTATCTGAAATGAAATGATCATTGATGTTTAGTGATCATGAAGCGTGCAGTTACTTGCTGTATAACTCTGATGATAGAGATAAACAGTTACTTGCTGTATAACTCTGATGATAGAGATAAACAGTTACTTGCTGTATAACTCTGATGATAGAGATAAACAGTTACTTGCTGTATAACTCTGATGATAGAGATAAACAGTTACTTGCTGTATAACTCTGATGATAGAGATAAACAGTTACTTGCTGTATAACTCTGATGATAGAGATAAATAGAGCTAAACATGGAATAATCTGCGTAGTTCTGACTTGTTCTTTAAGACGTGATGATATTACAACCAAATAGTTAACATTGATTTATTAATCTCTTGAAAACGGCACCCAATAATAATTTTATTAAAAAAAAATAATTTCCACACTTCTCTAGTAGTCTATGTGGAGGTGTGTGTATTGTGTTGTATTGTGTTGTGTACATTGTGTTGTGCGGTGTTGTATTGTGCAGTGTTGTATTGTGCAGTGTTGTGCTGGGTTGTAGTGTATCTTGTTGCAATGTATTGTGTTGTGTTGTGGTGTACTGTACTGTACTGTATTGTGGTGTATTGTGTTGTATTGTATTGTGTTGTGTTGTGGTGTACTGTACTGTATTGTGTTCTGTTGTAGTGTATTGTATTGCATTGTATTGTGTTCTGTTATATTGTGTTGTATTGTGTTGTATTGTGGTGTATTGGGTTGTATTGTGGTGTATTGTATTTTGTTGTATTGTGTTGTGTTGTGGTGTATTGTATTGTGTTGTATTGTGTTGTATTACATTGTGTTGTGTTCTATTGTGTTCTATTGTATTGTGGTGTATTGTGTTGTGTTGTATTGTGTTCTATTATTTTGTGGTGTATTGTGTTGTGTTGTGTTGTGGTGTATTGTGTTGTATTGTGTTGTTTTGTATTGTATTGTGTTGTGTTGTATTGTATTGTGGAGTGGTGTATTAGGTTGTATTGTGATGTATTGTGTTCTATTGTATTGTGGTGTGTTGTGGTTTATTGTATTGTGTTGTATTGTGGTGTGCTGTGTTGTAGTGTATTGTGTTGCAATGTATTGTGTTGTGTTGTGGTGTATTGTGCAGTGTATTGTGCAGTGGTGTGCTGTGTTGTAGTGTATTGTGTTGCAATGTACTGTATTGTGTTGTGGTGTATTGTGTTGCATTGTATTGTGTTCTGTTGTGTTGTGGTGTACTGTACTGTATTGTGTTGTGTTGTAGTGTATTGTGTTGCATTGTATTGTGTTATGTTATATTTTATTGTGTTGTATTGTGTTGTGTTGTATTGTGTTGTATTTTATTGTGGTGTGTTGTATTGTGGTGTGTTGTATTGTGGTGTATTGTATTATGTAGTATTGTGTGTGTTGTGGTGTATTGTGGTGTATTGTATTGTGGTGTGCTGTGGTTTATTGTATTGTGTTGTATTGTGTTGTATTGTGTTGTGGTGTATTGTGCAGTGTATTGTGCAGTGGTGTGCTGTGTTGTAGTGTATTGTGTTGCAATGTATTGTGTTGTGTTGTGGTGTATTGTGCAGTGTATTGTGCAGTGGTGTGCTGTGTTGTAGTGTATTGTGTTGCAATGTACTGTATTGTGTTGTGGTGTATTGTGTTGCATTGTATTGTGTTCTGTTGTGTTGTGGTATCCTGTACTGTATTGTGTTGTGTTGCATTGTATTGTGTTGTGTTGCATTGTATTGTGTTGTGTTGTATTGTGTTGTGTTGTATTGTGTTGTGGTGTATTGTGTTGTATTTTATTGTGGTGTGTTGTATTGTGGTGTGTTGTATTGTGGTGTATTGTATTATGTTGTATTGTGTGTGTTGTATTGTGGTGTATTGTATTGTGTTGTATTTTATTGTGTTGTGGTGTATTGTAGTATGTTTTATTGTGTTGTGTTGTATTATATTGTGTTGTGTTCTATTGTGTTCTATTATATTGTAGTGTGTTGTGTTGTATTGTGTTCTATTGTTTTGTGGTGTATTGTATTGTGTTGTGGTGTGTTGTGTTGTATTGTGTTGTGTTGTATTGTGGAGTGGTGTATTGGGTTGTATTGTGATGTATTGTGTTCTATTGTATTGTGGTGTGTTGTGGTTTATTGTATTGTGTTGTATTGTGTTGTATTGTGGTGTATTGTGTTGTATTGTATTATGTTGTATTGTTTTGTATTATGTTGTTGTGTATTGTGTTGTGTTATGTTGTGGTGTATTGTGTTGGATTGGATTGTGTTGTATTGTGTTCTATTGTATTGTGGTGTATTATGTTTTATTGTGTTGTATTGTGTTATGGTGTTTTGTGTTGTATTGTATTATGTTGTATTTAGGTTGTGGTGTGTTGTGGTGTATTTTGTTTTGTGTTGTATTGTGGTGTGGTGTGTTGTGTTGTATTGTGGTGTATTTTGTTTTGGGTTGTATTGTGGTGTATTGTGTTGTATTGTGGTGTATTTTATTGTGTTGTGGTGTATTTTATTGTGTTGTTTTGTATTGTGTTGTGTTATATTGCGTTGTGTTGTGGTGTGTTATGTTGTATTGTTTTGTATTGTGTTGTACTGTGTTGTATGATGTTATGGCGTATTGTGGTGTATTGTGTTGGATTGGATTGTGTTGTATTGTGTTCTATTGTATTGTGGTGTATTGTATTATGTGTTATTGTGTTGTATTGTGTTATGGTGTATTGTGTTGTGGTGTTTTGTGTTGTGGTGTATTATGTTGTATTTTATTGTGTTGTGTATTGTGTTGTGTTGTGTTGTGTTGTTTTGTATTGTTTTGTGATGTATTGTATTATGTTGTATTGTGTTGTATTGTGTTGTGTTGTATTGTATTGTGTTCTGTTGTAATGTGTCTCCTCTGTCTATACTGCTCTCCTCTGTACTGCTCCCCTCTGTCTGTACTGCTCCCCTCTGTCTGTACTGCTCTCCTCGGTCTGTACTGCTCTCCTCTGTCTGTATTGCTCTCCTCTGTCTGTACTGCTCTCCTCTATTCTGCTCTCCTCTGTACTGCTCTCCTCTATACTGCTCTCCTCTGTACTGCTCTCCTCTGTACTGCTCTCCTCTGTACTGCTCTCCTCTGTACTGCTCTCCTCTTTACTGCTCTCCACTTTACTGCTCTCCTCTGTACTGCTCTCCTCTTTACTGCTCTCCACTTTACTGCTCTCCTCTGTACTGCTCTCCTCT
>QNTS01005007.1:14901-31268 GCA_003317085.1 Hucho hucho
AGCCCCTTGATGTTGATGATGGTGTTATTCAGTTGGGAGCTTCAACAACAGTCTGAGAAACACTTGAAATGCTATTAAGCTTGTAGTGGGCTCGCGTGCGCCGCTTGCCAGCCTCGTCCTGTCAATATGACTGTAGGATACACACAAGTGCATCGACTAGAGAGAGATTGCCTGTCAGTGCGTGATTTCGGCGTCTCCACTGATGACGGTAATAATAACCATTCGTCTGAGTGGCTGCAAATGGGAAAAAGCTAAAAGAACCATAGCTACACCTAGTTACTATCTGCAATCAGAGAAAACACGGCTTCCTGATTCCAACTCCCAGCCTCAAGCCAGAGTTAGAGGCCAATGGTAGCCCCCACGGTGGTTTGCATTACATATCTGGTTGTTCAGATGGGCCTCCTTCCTATATGCTGGACATTAGTTTGGAATTTGTGTACTGAAAGGAGAATCCCCTTGACGAGCATGTCTCTGGAGCGTAGCAGTCTGAACCCTTCTGCTTGTTGTCCAGTAATCAGCCGGGAGAGATGGGGGAGGTTGGAGAGAAACAGATGATCTGACAGTTGATGTTTTGGCTCTATTGTTCATTGTGGTTTTTTTAATCGGTCCCTTTCCCATATGGCACCAATCATGATCTAATGTTCTCAAAATAAAGGGATAGTTGTGTTAGTCATCCCAAAAAACAATCATCCCAATAATGTCCCTGGCAGTGAGACATAGTTACTGTAAACTATTCATTCTTCTGACTGTTGTCATGTTGTCTTCAGACATCTCTGCTGCCTTCCCTGTCTCTCCCTCTCTCCTCCCATTCCTCTCTGCCCTACCTCCCCCTCTCGCTATTTTCCATTCCTCGTCCTGTTTTAAGCATGATAACCCCCCCTCTCTCTCCCTCTCTGCTTCCTTCCTTCCTGCTTCCTTCCACTTATGTGTGGATACCAGGTGTCTTCCCATGGTTAGCATCTTTTCTCTGTTATCCTGTCTGCTTGTCAGTCTCTGTGTAACACACACACGCACACACACACACAACCTCTGTGCACACTAACTTATAGGATACATATGGGTATGGCCTGTATAGAAGTCTTAGTTTGGCCAAGCTTGTTTTCAGTTGTTGTGTGTGAGAGAGAGAGAGAGAGAGAGAGAGAGAGAGAGAGAGAGAGAGAGAGAGAGAGAGAGAGAGAGAGAGTGATCTGTTTGTTTGGGTATGCGCTGCCTTAGGGACCTCTCTCCCTCCCCGTCTCCACTCTTTTCTTTTTCCCCGGTTTGAAGTCATCGTCGTCTCGCTGTTTTTTCTACATGTCTCCACTGACTGTCCAACGCAGAGCTCTCTGGTTCCCTGCTCTGATGTCTCAATTAAAATGAACGTGTTCAGTCTGCTTAGATAAAGAAGAAAGGAGAACATATTTTCGAGGAACAACGGCACCACTTTCGTTTTGGTAACTGATCCCTGGTCTGTGCCTATGCTAAGGCCTTGCTATATTGACAGCTCTAATAGCACAGTACTGTTTCAGAGCAGGCTCATTTTGGAAGGCTAGGCCATAAGAACTGGTGTGCATATTTAACTGTAAACAGATTTCAGACTGTCACGACTTCAGCTGAAGTCGGCTCCTCTCCTCGTTCGGGCGGCGTTCGGCGGTCGACGTCACCGGTCTTCTAATCATCACCGATCTACTTTTCATTATCCATTTGTCTTGTCTTGTTTTTCACACACCTGGTTTGCATTCCACATCATTATCTGTTGTGTATTTAACCCTCTGTTTTCCCCCATGTCCTTGTGTGTGTTTGTTCATTGTGAAGCCGTTTTTCCCGGCTGGTGCATGTATTATTGTGCCTCGCCTGTGTTGCGTATGGCATGTTGTTTGTATTTACACGTTTAGCGTTTTTCCATGTTTATTTGTTTGGTAAAGTGTTTTGTTCACTCAGTACTGTTCTCCTGCGCCTGACTTTATGCACCAGCTACACACGAGCCTGACACAGACGGCTGTTCAGAACAGGAGAGAGAAGAGGAGTTACATTGATGCTTTCTATGTATTGTCCTACATGTCAGGTATCTACATCACAGAACACTGATACGTGGCTGAGCATTAGCTAGGGGTTTGTGTGTGTGTGATCAAGGTAAAGAGTGGATGTGGGATCTGCATTCTAAAACAGTTGGGGGGGAAAGGAATGAACCGGAAGTTCACAAAGCATCACCACGTCATCTACAACTACAATAACATCTAATAAGCATCTGCAAAGTGCTCAGTGTTAGAGGCCCCCATGCTGCTGACTGGCTGTTGTTCTGGTGTTGATGTGTTGGCCTCTCCAGAGGAGCAAGGGGGTACAGGGAGGAGGCCTGTTGGCCCACTGTATCTGTCCCGCTTCCAGTCACCTTCCACACTGTCAGGTAATTAGGGAGGGAGGGGGCTGGGGAGGGACTAGCCACCAGGAGAGAGGAACTAGAGAGGGGGAGGAGGGGAAGAGAGGGGAGAGGGGGGAGAGAGAAGAGAGAGAGAAGGAAGAGAGATGAGACATTGAGCTGGGGAAGGGATGAGAGAGAGAGCAGAAGGAGAGGGCGGGGGCAAAAGAGAGCTAGGGGAGAGAGGTCATAAAGACAGGGGAGAATAGAGGGAGAGGACCCCCCTCCTGAGCTGGGCCACGTCCTTGAGACGTCTTCATCCTGGCCGTCCTCTCCTCCCAGGCTCCTCTCTGCTCTTTGCTCCTTCATCAGGACAGAAATGCTGGTGTCAGCACAGCTGGAGGGAGGCAGACAGCTCTCTTCTCATCCTCCTCCTCCTCCTCTCATCCTCTCTTCCTCCACCTCTCTTCCTCTAGTCTGCCGCTTTTCTTAGAATGCTCTCTCTCTCCGTCTACCTCAGGGGTCAGACTAGCGGTGGAGATGGAGGGTGGATAAGGGGAAGGTGGAGGAGTGAGAAGGGTGGCAGGGGGTGCGAGGGTTGAAGGAGCGCCGCCACAACTTGAAGGCAGAGAGATAATTCTGGGGCGCCTCTGTTTAAGGTTAAAGCCTCATTTGCATTTCAAAAGCGTGGCCGCGATGTTGCCACCTCAGGGACAGCCAGGAGACAGCCAGCGGTGGCCCGGACCCACGTGTCATTTAATGTCAGCGGGCGCTGGGGCATTGATGAAATTAATAGAGCGGACCCGTGATTGATAACGCCGCTCACCATTCGTCTGTCTGACACACTCTTTCTCTCTCTCTCTCGTCTGATGCCCCCCCCCCGCCCCCCCCATCTGAATATCCTCCATCGCTAAACAACACAGCCTTTCTCTGTAGTGAAAATATACCAACAGAATGCTAATATCTGGACTCTCAGGAAAGGTTGGCTATGCCCCATTGTTGGAGATGTCCCCCACTCTGTTACAGCGTACCTCCGATTTAAAGACTGATTTTTTGGACCTCCTTGTCTTTGTGAGAACGATCCAGAGTGATCAGCTGGGTGTGATTGAGTAAAGAGACGTGTGGTAATATGGAGGGGAGGGAGGGAAGGAGAGAGAGAGGAAGTCACAGAGACAGGTATAGGGTGGAGGGGAGGGAGGGAAGGGGTGAGAGAGGAAGTCACAGAGACAGGTATAGGGTGGAGGGGAGGGAGGGAAGGAAGGAGAGAGAGAAGAAGTCACAGAGACAAGTATAGGGTGTGAGGGGAACACACAGGGAGCAGGCTGTGACATGAGGCTTACAGGAGAGAAGAGGACTGTAGATACTGCTGTTGATGGTGAATAGAAACTTGGAGAGCGAGAAAGACAGACAGATAGATAGACAGACGCACTATTAGTAGAGAGAAAGACAGAGAGAGTTAAAGAGAGCGCTAAAAAGAAAGAGTAAGGGAGCAAGAAAGAGAGAAGGTGGGGAGAGAGAGTTACAGAAAGAGAGAGGGAATATCTTCCTCTTTTCTTTGCATCTGTTGATGACACTTTCTTCCTGTGATGATCCATTTCCCAGGTTTCTGATTCCATATGACTGTTACCAGAATCAATGTTTTGAATCAAAGTCTGAAATAAGGAGTCACTATCTGCTGCCTAGAAGCTGCATGATCACAAAGCTTTGACCTCGGTGACGACACAATCCCCAATCCTTACCAAGCTATGAAACGTCTCTGTCTGGCAATGCATTAGTGAGATAAGGAAAAATGAGGAACAACAGTGACAGTATTTTGAAAGGGGAAGTGGGACTCCAAAATAAATGTTTCAATTCTAGTCTGAGGCCATTTTACTGTAACAGTACCTGCTTTGGATATAATCCTTTTGCAGAGGATTATTTACACACACACACACACACACACACACACACACACACACACACACACACACTTGTTTTACTATCCTTGTGAGGACCAAACAATTGATTCCCTTTCAAAGTTTCCCTAACCCCTAACCCTAAACATAACCCTAACCCTTAATCTAACTCTAACCCTAAACCCTAATTGTAAGCCTAACCCTAACCCCAAAATAGCATTTTTCAAGTAAAACCAAACACACACACACACACTTCCCTCTCAGTACAAGCCAAGCTCCACCTGTCACCAGATTACAGTATGACCTATTCCCATGGTAACAAATATACATCTATATAAATCCTCAGGTAAAAAAACGACCACAGACGCTGTCATGAGGCAAGTTGGATCCCCCTCAAAAGATCCCTTCACATTTGAAATGCCAAACTCCATGAAGGATATCATCACAGGTTAGCATCATGCCACAACACACCAAAGTCACAGCTCTGCTCTTGTCTATCTCGTGCAGAAACAAGCTAATGATGCTAGTTTTCTTCAAATGCATAAACATCAAGTCCGGTGAGATTTGTGTGACAGAAAAAGCCTCCTCGCATTACAGTGTGCCTAGAAGATGTTATAATTTCCCTTGAAAACTGGGGCTAGACGCACAAATCCTAATGATGAAATCTTTGATGTATAAATTAGGATATCACAGGCGAGGAGCTATCCTCCACGGGCCACACCTTCTTATGAGAAGATTAACATTACTGTGATTTATTTCAGCCCCAGCCAGCCAGATCCCTGTTCTGAGAGAGAGAGAGAGAGAGAGAGAGAGAGAGAGACCTTTTGACAAACATAAAAAGAGAAATTCAAGCTAAATTATTTTGCCGATATAAAACTGTAGCAGACTTTGAGTTTCTCCGACCTAAAAACTGTGGTTGCTGACAAATGATGTTGTAATTCAGTGTATAGCCTTACCTTCTGTTTCACAGCCATCTATTTTGATACAGTATGAGTGATGTAGTGAGTCTCCTCTGTAGCCATATGGTATTATATCATTCAGCATCATTTGGACGCAGCATTACAGTGTAAAACAGGAACCTGATGATGAGGTCTTCACCAGTGTGAGCTCTGGTTGGATAGAAATGTGTGTGTGTCTGATCTGTGGTCAATAAATCCACTGGCCAAACGAAACTATCATTTCAACAGTGGCACATTCAAGACTGTGGTAGTACAGTACTGTAAATATCTCACAGACGCACGCACACACACACACATTTACCAAGGTTACACTCTACCAGGCCTATAGCAAGCAGATGACTGTGAGAGAGAGAGAGAAAAACCCAGAGGAGAGGATTGCAGGCTTAGAGAGACACTCTACCTCTGCAATATCTCTCTGCTCTGGTTCCCATCAACATCAAGGGGCAGAGTGCCCAAGCAGGCAGACAGGAAAAGAGGCAGGCAGGCGGAGAGTCAGGAAGGCAGGCAGAGAGGAAGGCAGGCAGACAGTCAGAGGCAGGCAGACAGGCAGAGAGGCAAGCAGAGAGGAAGGCAGGCAGACAGGCAGAGAGGCAGGCAGGCAGACAGGCAGAGAGGAATGCAGGCAGAGAGGTAGACAGGCAGAGAGGCAGGCAGGCAGATCGGCAGAGAGGCAGGCAGGCAGATCGCCAGACAGGCAGACAGGCAGACAGGCAGAGAGGCAGACAGGCAGAGAGGCAGGCAGAGAGGCAGAGAGGCAGACAGACAGCGAGGAAGGCAGGCAGGACAACAATGAGAGGGCCAGTGATGGCGGCCCCCTCTAAGGTCTTTTAAAGCTCTCAGGTTGTGTCACAAGGGCTCTCTTCATCACTATCAACCAGGGATGGAAATACATTGCTTCTCTTTAAAACTCTGACCCGCCCTTTTATTTCTGCGCACAGGGGCCGATTATCCTCACTCACCCTTTAAAAGTCACACACACACTCACACTCACACACACACACACACACACACACACACACACTGAGTGGCTCACAGTCACAGGTAGTGTAGCTGCAGGACTGGGTCTCAGGGACAGATATATATTTAAGAGGGAAAATACAGCAGCGAGCGTTTAACCTTGGAGTTCAGACTGTGACTTTGAGCTAGTCACACGCAGCAGTACTGTGGTGGAGTGTTAGAGATCCAATGAGCTGCTGTGCTACATTTTCCCATGCAGTCAGTCAGTCAGTTGGTGCAGAGTTCATTTCTCCTTTGAAGACGACCTTGTGCTGCAGGTAGAACACACTGAATGTTTTAAAGCTCCCTCAAAGTTTCATGCACTGCAGTAAGAACTCAAGTTCACTTCCCACATCATCGCGAGGGCACATTTCTGTCCAATTCAATCTTCTCAATTTCTGTTTTCTCAAACTATTTCCCTTCTTACAACAGGTGAACGGGCTGGATGGGATCAAATCAAACACATAACAACAAAACCCATGTCTTCCAGATCCTCTCCAGCTAGGTTTCCTCATCAGCGTGGCTAGCCCGGCACATTAACAGATGGAAGATGAGTGGAGGAGAGATAATGAAAGGCAATACAGTTAGCAACTACAAACAACAGTAAAGCCCAGTGGGAGCGCCTTCTCCCGTCCACGCCGCCACCAAACGCCAAACACGGCCGTCATTCTGCTCTCCGTTCTGTTTGTTCATAAAACATAATTAGTCACACTTTCAAAGGGGGACACAAACTCTCCTCTCTACTTCCTCGTTCGTTTAGGAGACAACCAGAGTCAGGTCGGGGAAGGAAAGGAAAAAGTAGGCTAACGCACAGATTTGAATAACAATGACACCAACATGTGTGTTTTGTTTTTGTGTTTTGTATCTGTTCACCTTAATAAAATAAATACAAAAATAAAATCTCTGGTTTTCTACATGTTCACAGGTAGACTGGTGCAGAGAGATTGACTGTAGAATCAATTCAAACCCTTGTAGGCTTGGTAGGTCTGGCGCTAGATAGCTAGCATTAGCATACCCCACATTCGTAGCCTGGCTACTGAGGATGGGGTCTAGCTGTCGTCAGAGTGCTAGCTAGCATTAGCATGTCCCCCAGTAGTTACTGAGTGAAGATGAAGCCTAGCCGTCTTAATAGTGCTAGCTAGCGTTAGCATCCCCTCAGTACTGTGGTAGTTCGTGAGGATGAAGGAGGCCTAGTTAGCTGTCTCTAGAGTGGAGGAATGCCAGTCAGACTCCCCCTGTTCCCTGCAGCATTGCTGTTTGGGCTCTGATCCACGGACGCAGGCAGACAGACATCCCCCTCATTACCGACAAATTACATGCAAATTTCCACCAAATAAATGAGTTTTAAGTACTTGACAACCTGTCAGCCTTAGAATATTGAAACGTCCTGACGGCCAGATAAACAATCAACAATAATCACTCTATGCAAATTAGACATTTCCTGCACAATTATGAGAAAAAAAAACGCTATAAATAACTGGACACAAAGGCATCTGGCGTTTGTTCGGGTTCTGAACAGATACCGATGCAAATGAAAGATTCTTTAGGATGTAATTGATTCAAACGTTCACTCTCCTTTCTGTCTTTTTTTTCTGTTCTTTTTTTCTCTCTTTGAGTTGTTTTTTCTCCTCTCCCTTTATCTCTGTTGCTTTCAATATACACGGATAATGGGCGATGTAAATGAGTGAACGAGGGAGAAAGGAGGGAGGGGAGAATAGCAGAGGAGGAATGAGATACCCTTTCGTCTACCTCTCATTTCATCTTTTATGTGAGTGCTGCTTTAGACGGGCCGCTGGAGAAATAATGTGCTCTTATTATTAACTGTATTGGAAATGACTGTGAAGAAAGAATTGAGTGCTGGCTGGCTCCATCTGGGCTTGGCTCTCTGTCCACCCAGGAGTCCACTGCTGGGGACTACACCACTGCTACCCTCCCTCTCCCACCCCCCGGAACACCACTAGGAGATTATGACTGACAAGAACATCATTATCAAGTCATTTCAGGACAAACGGATATCTCTCACTCTCTTATTTCCCTCCACGCCCTGCCTGGTGGAAATAGAGCAGAGAGTCTTTTCTCTATCTCTTTCCATCTAACCACCTCTCTGTTTCTCTATCTCTTTCCATCTAACCACCTCTCTGTTTCCATATCTCTTTCCATCTAACCACCTCTCTGTTTCTCTCCTCTCTCTCCATCTAACCACCTCCCTGTTTCTCTCCTCTCTCTCCACCCCTCTCTCTGTTTCTCTCCTCTCTCCACTCTTCTCTCCCTCTGTTTCTCTCCTCTCTCTCCGCCACTCTCTCTCTCTGTTTCTCTCATCTCTCTCCACCCTTCTCTCTCTCTGTTTCTCTCCTCTCTCTCCCCCTCTCTCCATTTCTCTCCTCTCTCTTTAGTTTTTCCTCTCTTCTTTTTCCTCCTCACCCCCCCTCTCTCTCCCCCTCTTTACTCCTCCTCTGTACTCTACCATCCTTAGTGAGATGGTGAGGAACTAATGTGTGTTGAGGTTGACCTGTGACCGATGGCCCCACGATGGCCCCCAAATCAGTAGCTCAATTAGTGCAGCTAACGGACTCCTCCGTACCCATACCTGACACCTCCTCTCCCAGCCTCCTCTGTCTCTGACACCCACTCTCCTCTAACTCTCCCCACAGGACCAGCACCCAGGCACTGGGTGTCCACATCACATCACTATCTATCTCATTGAGGAGAGAAGAGGAGTAACTGGCTTCAACAGCAGGTCCTCACAGGGAGATTTTCCTGGTCCTATACATACCGCCTCACCAGAAGCACAATGCTACCACCTTATCTTCAGACAGTCCAGAATTCCCACACTGTCAAGTGTGTTAACGACTGGCTCCGCTTCAACCTGCCTGTTCTCTCTAGTGTCTTCTGTTCCCCAGTGAGACAGTCTATTTATCAATCAGCTCTGACCTCCTCCTCCTCCACTTACTGTCTGTCTGGAGTTAGTCAGGGAGGGTTATCGTTCTCTCCACTAAGTCAAATAAACGTTTGTGTGTGTGTGTGTGTGTGTGTGTGTGTGTGTGTGTGTGTGTGTGTGTGTGTGTGTGTGTGTGTGTGTGTGTGTGTGTGTGTGTGTGTGTGTAAATAATCCTCTGCAAAAGGATTATATCCAAAGCAGGTACTGCTACAGTAAAATGGCCTCAGACTAGAATTGAAACATTTATTTTGGAGTCCCACTTCCCCTTTCAAAATACTGTCACTGTTGTTCCTCATTTTTCCTTATCTCACTAATGCATTGCCAGACAGAGTTTCATAGCTTGGTAAGGATTGGGGATTGTGTCGTCACCGAGGTCAAAGCTTTGTGATCATGCAGCTTCTAGGCAGCAGATAGTGACTCCTTATTTCAGACTTTGATTCAAAACATTGATTCTGGTAACAGTCATATGGAATCAGAAACCTGGGAAATGGATCATCACAGGAAGAAAGTGTCATCAACAGATGCAAAGAAAAGAGGAAGATATTCCCTCTCTCTTTCTGTAACTCTCTCTCCCCACCTCTCTTTCTTTCTCCCTTACTCTTTCTTTTTAGCGCTCTCTTTAACTCTCTCTCTCTCTTTAACTCTCTCTCTCCTCTCTCCAGTAATGGCACCAGGTTTGGGTGTGTGTATGATTTATTCAATGTTTTTTCAGGAGTTTTTGTATAAAAGGACTGACAACTTTGAACTTGAGTACAAAGCCATGTATATTTGGGTCACACGTTTTACCAGTCTCTTCCTTCTGAGAGAATTTTCTTTGTGTGTGTGTGTGTGTGTGTGTGTGCGCACGTCGCACATGTCTAGTGGCTTGGTCGACTCCTCTCCTCCACATTCGTCCTTGAAGTGAGTATCAGCAGGATGCCCAGATCCGAGGGGAGGCAGTGGAGAGGAGAGAGAGGGGAGGTAGGGGGAGTTGAGAGGAGAGAGGGGAGGCACGGTGCAGAGGGGTTGGGAGCTAAATAATGGATGATTTCTTATTGAAATAAAGGCTGGGCTAGAGGAAAACAGAGAGAGAAGCCATGTCATTACCGTGGAAACACTGCACCCCCCATAGCCAGCTAGGCAGAGCAGATGAGAGCAGAGCGGGAAGCTTTACTGTCGTCAGAANTTAACCCTTTAACTACTTAGCATGTTAGCTAACCCTTCCCCTAACCTTAACCCGGACTTTAACCCTTTAACTACTTAGCATGTTAGCTAACCCTTCCCCTAACCTTAACCCGGACTTTAACCCTTTAACTACTTAGCATGTTAGCTAACCCTTCCCCTAACCTTAACCCTGACTTTAACCCTTTAACTACTTAGCATGTTAGCTAACCCTTCCCCTAACCTTAACCCTGACTTTAACCCTTTAACTACTTAGCATGTTAGCTAACCCTTCCCCTAACCTTAAACCTGACTTTAACCCTTTAACTACTTAGCATGTTAGCTAACCCTTCCCCTAACCTTAAACCTGACTTTAACCCTTTAACTACTTAGCATGTTAGCTAATGGTTTTGCAATGGTTTTGGGGAGGGATAAGTAACTTACTGTCTTTATCTGTGATTGAAATGCTCTGAAACGTTTTGGGTGTGCCTGTCACGAATTTCCAATAAGCAATTTGTGTCTATTTCACAATAATCTGTGATACTGGGTTGGCATTAGCAGCACTCTGCTGGCTCTGTCACTTTAAGGACTGCATGCGCTCAGCATACGCTATGTACCCTAATGCCTAACGCAAACATCCAACACATTCACAACTAATGGTGTGGCACAATTTGTGAACTTTTAATTGAAGTCAAAGCGCCCTATAACATGGGCGTCAGGAGTCAAAGAAATGATATTGCTGAGGTGTCAAGTTTGGCTTGAATTTGTTGACTGTGTTGCAAAGCTGACATAGTATTCTTCGTGAGCTGTGATGTTCGAGCACTTGATGGAGAAAACTTTCGAACGTACCAAAGCATAAACACAAAACTTACGGTTGTTTTGGAAAGCTCACAAGTCACGGTTATAAAGCTCCTAACTTATTAATTTAAGTCAACCTAAGCCGGGACCGGTGGGATCCAGTTTAACACTTGCAATGTTAACATTAATTAAAATGGAAAAGGGAGCATGCTGCCATGCTACTGGCTTGGAGAATGATGTTTTAGCCAGACATATGGTTATGATAATTATTCCCAGGACTACAAGAGAAACAAATAAACACACACTAAACAAACACATGGCCCAGCTGAGGACCGCGGGGCAGTACTGCATTCTGGGGAGGCACCCAAAAAACAAACGCCAGATCTTATCTGCCGCGACCCAGGCAGGCAGACTTTGAGCCGCGGAGGAAGAAGAGGATGGGAGGAAGACAGCGAGGCTGCTCGGGGGAGAGGGAGAATGGAGGGATGAACAAATGATGGAGGGATGGAGGGGTTCTGGCGAGGAGAGGACAACAGAACTCATCTCCCTGGAGAACTCCGAATGCTCCCGGCTTCTCCCAAACAAAAACTCAATGGTCTGGTTTCAGTTGGGGAACATAGGCCTGTTACCGTGTGTATCTAGCGAGAGGGAGGCAGCAGCGCAGGAGAAATGACCTGCAACAATCATCATGATATTAAGTACATCCCCGCAATATCCCCTTATAAAACTTGATATATGACTATTACTGTGTTGTGTATTCTCCATGTTGTCTCTGACAATACAGTATTAAACAATAAGCTTCAGCCTCTAAGCTGCCTCTGAAATGAAATACCCCAAGCAAACGAGGATGACAGGCCTGGAAAAGACCTCGAGATAGCTTTCCCATTTTCTCTTCTTCTCCCTCTGTGGTTCAGTGTTCAAAAAGAACAGAGGGGTGGCAGAACTGTTTTCGTGGAGCCCAGTGGAGTCTAAATAGAAATGACTGGTTATTGTGGTGTGGTGGGAAAAACAAGGGGTAATTCTCAAACAAGGGGTAATTTTCTCTCTCTCTCTCTCTCTCTCTCAGCAGAAGCAGGGGAGGATGTGGGGGGGAGACAGAAGGGAATAGCAGCTAATAAGGCGATGGGTGAAAGGCTTTGTGAAAGCTCCCCGTGGTGCTGGGCTGTAATGGAGATAAGCGCGCTGCGTTGTTGTCTCACAAAAATCAACAAAGGGAACATGCGATGGAAGATTTGCGCTGCACTCCCCAGTGAAAAGCGGGTTTCATGGCGCCGTAATGTTTAGCCGCATTAGGAATCATTAGGCCTGCATGCCACAGCGCCAGACTCCAGAACGGCAAGCATCACACACACACCCGTGCCCCAGTTTACGCCGTTTCAAAAGCCGCCCGTAATCCACCCCTAAACTCGCTTCCCTGTTCAGTTTCTGATGTGGGGAAATCTTAGAAAGAGATTTTTGTTTTCAAGCAAATGGGAAATAGGAACCGTTGCCTGTTTGTTTGTTCAGCTGAAGATTTTGGCTAATCTACATCCCTGTGTATTCTGATCTGCTGGATAGATAAGGCCGGCTGGTCTGTGTTCTTAGTAACAGCAGGTGCTTGCCTCGCATGGGCAGTGGGTAGCTGGTTGATATTAGAGCTGGCCGGCCAAACATGCATAAGCTGCTGGTGCCCTATGCAGGCAGGCTGATAATGGAATGTATGCAGAGTTCACAGGCTCTGTTGGTCTTTTCCCCCGGCTGGTTATGGGAATTCTCTGGAACAAAATTCTATCTAGCTATGGAACGAGGAGAATTCTAGAATATTGTTTAGCAGAAAAAGGTCAAAAGAGGGAAGATGGAAAAAGAGCCAGTGATCCACAGTAACTTGCCAGGAACTGTTTGTTACACTAGAGGAAGGAAGGAAGGAAACAGCTATCCAGGAAGGCCTAGCCCAACTCAGCTGTAATGGATGCCGTGGGCTTGCTGTCCAGGTACTTCACATCCCATCTTTAATACCAAGTCACTGAAACAAGTGCATGGAGATCAGGCCCCACTGTCTGTGGACCTATTAGGGGCTAACAGTGAGCTAGATGGCCCATACAGCACTCTGCTACATACTGCAGCCACTAAGTACACTAAGTACCCCAACCCCAGCGCCACATCTGATCTGGGGCCAGCCAGAGCGGTGCTTGGGGACCTCTCCTCCTGAACCGTCATTTGTCTCAGACCATCGCCAGCCAGCAGGGCCAGCGGGCGAATTAAGACTTGATCTATGGGAAAGGCCACAGTACTGGCCTCTCTCACTGCTGCTACTGCCTCCCCTATGAGGGTTAGATACACCACTGGTCTATTAGAGAAGGGCTCAGTGTTCACAGCCACTCACTAAGAATATCTTAGAGATAACGATAGTAAAACTACAAAGCAATATGGTTGAATATTGATATGGTGTTTCTGTTTTCGGCCCATGGGAGCTTTATTATCCACACTGTTCTGTTCTTACTGTAGTTCCCAGAGACTCCCTTAGCTGTCTGTTTCTAATGCTTAGTTGTGACAGTGATTTGAAGGGATGAAGCCGTCAGTAACGAGTGCGAGCCTGTCAGTAACGCGCTGCATTTTGGTGTTGAATAAAAACAACAGCATTACAACGTTTCAGTGACTTGATATCAAAGGCAGGAGGTGAAGTTAATTTTATTTTATTTAACTAGGCAAGTCAGTTAAGAACAAATTCTTATTTACAATGACGGCCTACACTGGCCAAACCCTAACCCGGACGACGCTGTGCGCCGCCCTATGGAACTCCCAATCAAGGCTGGATGTGATACAGCCCAGGATCAAACCAGGGTCTGTAGTGACAGCTCTAGCACTGAGATTCAGTGCCTTAGACCACTGCACCACTCGGGATCCCTGAAGTACGTAGGAAAACAAGGGGGATTGCAAGGGAAGATCAGCAGCTAGGCCTTTCTGCAGGTCATCTACAGTCTGGCTGTCTCCAGTCAGGCCCTATTCCCAATAGAGTGCACTATTGTGGCTCTGGTCAAACATGTGCACTAGTTATACAATGATTAGGGTGTGGTTTTAGACCGGCCCTCTGTCTGAAGGAACATGGTATCTCTTTAGATGGCTCCCAGGCCTGCTATTCTCTCTCTCTCTCTCTCTCTCTCTCTTCCCTGACCCAGTCTGTAATACCTACATGTTTCACCCCGTAGCACTCATATATGCAGCCGTGGAATTCTTTGAAAGGCTGGTCGTGGCTCACATCAACACCCTAGACCCACTCCGCTTTGCATACCGCCCCAACAGATCCACAGACGACGCAATCTCTATTGCATTCCACACTGCCCTTTCCCGCCGATGACAATTAGACAGCCTACAGGGAGGAGGTCAGAGACCTGGCGAGGGCACAACAACACCTCTTCCCCCTCAGGAGGCTGAAAAGATTTGGTATGGGTCCTCAGATCCTCAAAAAGTTCTACAGCTTCACCATTGAGAGCATCTTGACTGGCTGCATCACCGCTTGCTATGGCAACTGTTTGGGATCCAACCGCAAGGCGCTACAGAGGGTACATCACTGGGGCCAGGCTCCCTGTCATCCAGGACCTCTATACCAGGCGGTGTCAGAGGAAGGCCCTAAACATTTTCGCAAGACTCCAGCCACCCAAGTCGTAGACCGTTCTCTCTGCTACCGCACGGCAAGCGGACCCTGAACAGCTTCTATCCCCAAGCCATAAGACTGTTACATATTTAGTCCAGGTAGCTATTGGTTAACTATTTAACTAGCTCTTTTGACTCATCACATACGCTGCTGCTACTGTTTCCTATCTGTCACTTTACCCCTTACCTCGTACCCCTGCACATCGGCTCGGTACTGGTACCCCGTGTATATAGCCATGGTATCGTTAATCATTGTGTATTTATTCCTTGTGTTATTATTTTTCTATTTTTCTATTCAAAAATAATAATACTTAGCTCTGCATTGTTGGGAAGGGAAGCATTTCACTGTTAGTCTACACCTGTTGTTTACAAAGCATGTGACATTTGATTCTCTCTCTTCCCACCTCTCTTTCTTTCTTTCTCTCTCTCTCTCTCTCTCGCTCTCTCTCTCTCTCTTTCCCTCTCTTTCTCTTCCTCTCTCTCTCTCGCTCTTTTTCTGTTCTTATCTCATATTTCCAACTCTGTACAGCTGAATCCAATATGCCCATTGTCGAGGCGGTGCGGTCCACGGCGACAGAATGCTCTGTTTCCATGTTCCTGGTTCCTTTGGTGTTGTATACAGCTCTTCCTGTACAACGTCCCTGGAGCCCAGCCAATAGCCAGGACTCAACCAGCCTGTCAAACGTAATCCCGGCCAATGCGGGCGCTGAAAGCTGGCATGGCAGATATTTCAGAGGGAAGCATGGTGTCGCACTATTCTGTTTCCACCAGTTGTCTGAGGAGGAGAGTGGGGGGACTGTAGAAGAGATCAGTAAGCCTTCTCTCTCTGTAGGAATGCTACATCCATCCACACACACAGGAAGGCTCTCAAAGTGTTTAGCTCCAATTAGAATACGTACATTCGCATTTGTCTTTTCTAAAGCAGGGCCATTCACAGGATTAGCATTGTGTTAATGTGACGACAAGCTCTCCACTTTAAGAATAGGGTGTCATATATCATAACGGCTCTTTGATGTTGATCCATTCATTCTCCACACTCTCTCTCTCTCTCACACACACACACACACACACACACACACACACACACACACACACACACACACACACAGTATTTGCGTTTGTTAACACCACACGGAGGTGGACATCTTCAGTCGCTCCAGGTTTCCCATGAATCAGGGCAGCTTGTTCCTTTCTCTTCTCGGGGAAATCACATTAAGTGGAGCACTGCGTTTGGCTCACACCAGTCCTGTCTTAATAGCAGTAATTTGGGGAGGAGAGAAAGAGAGGGATAGAATGGGAGAAGAAAAGACGCTCTCACAACACTAATTCCAGGCAACAAAAACACCCCTCTCTGTCTCTCTCGGATCCACCACATCAATTTGCATGAGAATAACCAGCAGCTAAATATGTAACACGAAAATAACTCACTTCTATTTATACACGCAGGCAGCACAGCTCCTGCAGCGTGGCTCTGCAGTGTTGCTAGCGACTTGCTACTGCGCTGCGTGCTAACTGCAGGCACCAGTGTACCCTCTTGCTCCGTTCTCAAGCTTAGGCCTCCCACACCATGACTGTACGGGTTCACTACACTACCCGCTACACAAGTTGTCTTCACACAGCCTTTCAGAGAGAGAGAGAGAGAGAGAGAGAGAGAGAGAGAGAGAGAGAGAGAGACA
>QNTS01005007.1:53354-78736 GCA_003317085.1 Hucho hucho
CACACACGCACGCACACACGCACGCACACACACAGGAGGGTAGGGATGGGGCCTCTCTGAATGGTGGGTACATTTTAAAGTCCAGCAGTATAGTGGCCCCAGACCAGATCTTTGACGACTCTGAATCGTACCTGAGTCATTTCTCCTCCACCTGATGAACACAACACACCTCTAACCCAACCTACAAACCCAACCCATGGTAACAATGCCAACAATAGCATTCTCCTTCCTCATTGAAGGTTACTATAATTAGGGTTGTTCCCATGTTGTGCTCCTAGCTGTGTAGTGTTTGATTAGGGCTACAGCCTTGCCCCTCAGCCCGGTGCTGTTTGATGACTGGCTGAACTCTGCCTGGGTGCTCATCCTCCAGCTCAACATCAAACAGCCTGGAGGCTGAAGCTACTGTGAGCCTGGAGCCCTGGGGAGCCCAACACTCTCCTCTGCTCTCCTGGAACGCAAACACTCTGCAGCTCTCTCTTCTCTCTGTCTCTCTCACACACACATTACACATGCTCTCTCTTTCTTGACTACCTCCTCTCTCTCACTCCATCTCTCCTGACTACCTCCTCTCTCTCTCTCTCTCTCTCTCTCTCTCTCTCTCTCTCTCTCTCTCTCTCTCTCTCTCTCTCTCTCTCTCCACAGCACCAGGCCTCATCCCTCACTCTCTCACAGTGTCTGTTCACATTTATGGAGAATATGCCTTTCTTATGTTCAGAATGCTCCAAAGGGAAAGGTATTCATTTCAGAACGTTCTCAAAGTGGAGGTGTATAACTGTCGCAAACAATGACAGCAATCGATGTGTGGAACTCTAGTCAATGTTTTAATTAAATACCCCAAGGTAATTAACTCTGCAAATCTTTCAAACCCAAAAGGAAAAAGAGACATTAAACTGTACAGAGGCTCATTAGGAAGGCAGGGGGCCCTGTGCCACCAGAAACAAATGAGTGTGTTGTGGGAATGGCAAATACCGTATGGCTCTCTGGGAACTGGGAACGTTGAGCAGGATGGATTAAATATACAAAATGGGTCAAACTCACTATTTAGATGTGGACTGCAGGGATCCTGTCTCCTACGTCTCCTCCCACTGTCCATATGTAGCTCATACATATGCATCATTTTTGGATGGACCCGTGTGCTAAAAATGGGTGAGGGATCTTGATGGTGAGTGTACAGCATTCTATTCATTAGGTGTGGAGTGTGTGGAGTGCTGCATTGGTCAATGACACAAGTCGTTATTCTAAGGCTGGTGGGAAGTAGAGAGGAACGTATTTGTATCGCTCTCCCATCAACCTAGATTACAGAGGACTACAGTACTGGGCTGTAGCATCTCCTAATATCTGTGTACGTTATCTGACTGCTTTCGGACGTAAATGATCATGACAATTACGATGTGTGTTCAGTGATAGGGGTGTCACCCTTCCCCGTCCCTCCTCCGACTGTCCCTTCTGATTGATTCTGTCTCTGTTGTTCCCGTCTGTACCGTTTCCACCGTCCCCAACCAGCTCGTTCCAAATCTCCTTCTAATGAAAGAAATGAGTTTAGAAGCTGAGGGGAATAGAGCGGCGGCCCTGGAGACCCCAGACGAGGCCAGTCAACCTGCTCAGCTTCTATTTTCTGCTCCACTATGTCTCTTCACACCCTGGTCCAGCCCTGGATCCCTGGGGAGATCCACCTGTCCATCAGTCACTCTACACAGGCCCCAGGCTAACACTTTTACTCCACTGTCACCGCCGCCAACCGACACCGACTGTTACCGACCGCCACCACCGTTCCGGCAGCACGCACCAGCCAGATGTTAGGAGCTCCGTGAGCTCTGTTTCCAAGGCTTCCTCCGTTGTAAATCTTAACTCTTCTCCACGAAGGAGATAGACGAGGAGGAGATAGACCGAGACAACAGACGCTAGGAGCTCTAACCTCCCTCTCCCCATCTGTTGACACAGGTTTCATTTGCACTCATACGGTACACATGGATTTGTCGGTTTTGTTGCAGTGCCTTTCTGGCGTAATGTCCCACCAGTTTTCTCAGTGTGCAGACTAGGGACAGACAGTAACAGAATGACACACACGTCTCTGCTGTGGGGCTTGGGACTTTCTACAAACTAAGATAAAAGAAAACATGCTGCCATCTTTCCCAGTAGAATCCAGTGCAGTGTGGTAGTCAGCATTAGTCAATTTTCAACACCCCTTGTGTTATCGCAGGTGCACTGAAATGCTTGTGTTTCTAGCTCCAACAGTGCAGTGATAATACCTAGCAACACAAAACAATGGGAAACATCCTCCAAGAAATGAAGAAATATCAGAAAAAACAACATATGGCTCTGACAATAACTAAGAATGGTGAGCCATAATTGAGCTGTTAGCCATTAGACATAAGGGTGAGCCAGACTAGCCGTAGTCCCTGATATGTCACGCCAATATGGAGCGATGAGAGAGGGTGGGCAGTGCCCACAACATGGCCAGGCGCAGTAACTCTTAGTGGCTGGCCGTCCCTTCAGTCCGCTCCAGACTTAACCTGCTACTTAAGCAGCTAGGGCACAGAGGGAAATGCATGGCTGACAGAGAGACGCATGGCTGACAGAGAGACGCATGGCTGACAGAGGGATGCACGGCTGACAGAGAGACGCACGGCTGACAGAGAGACGCATTGCTGACAGAGGGATGCACGGCTGACCGAGAGACGCATTGCTTCTAGAGAGACACATGGCTAACAGAGGGATGCATGGCTGACAGAGGGATGCACGGCTGACAGAGAGATGCATGGCTGACAGAGAGATGCATGGCTGACAGAGAGACGTATGGCTGACAGAGAGACGTATGGCTGACAGAGAGACGTATGGCTGACAGAGAGATGCATGGCTGACAGAGAAACCCATGGCTGACAGAGGTATGCATGGCTGACAGAGTGACACATGGGATGCAGAGCTGAGATGGAGGGCACTGTGTTCATCATTCATTTCTATATCTTTATTTTTCTCTCCCTCTTTTGTCTCTATCTGTCTACCTCACTCTCTCTCTCCATCATTCCCTCTCTCTCTCTCACTCTCTCCCTCCATCCTTCCCGATCTCCAATCTTTCTCTCTCCCAATCCATTCATCCAATTAACAATAGCCCTTCAGTGTTGTGTAATTTAGGACAGAACACAGCAGTAGTGGATGTTATTATAGACGTTATCAATCAGCTCTGGTCCAGGAGGAGACTTCCCTAATGCCCTGTCACCGTGCTTCGGCCCCATATTTACGACCGCAAATGTGAACTGCATGACTGGCATTGCAGAGCCCTCAAATAATACAATAAATCAAAACAGAAGAGTTTTTGTATTTTCGCAATTTCCTTTTTGATCTCTGAATATGAAACCAGATGTTTCCGGCATGCTAAAGATGCTTTTCATCTTATTTTCTTTGTTTTTCTTCCCCTCTCTCTCTCTCTCTCTCTCTCTCTCTCTCTCTCTCTCTCTCTCTCTCTCTCTTCCCCCTGCATGCGCTTTCAAAATAAATGTACCCTTTAAAAAAAAGCGAGGGCTTATAAAAAGTGAGATGTCCTCTTCGCCCAGGGAAGTAGTCTGTTTTGCATTGATAGAGAGGCACCGGGAGCCTCTGGCCATTCTGCACGGCCTGTTTTCCCTCTGCCTTATCCTGCCTCCTCATCTCCCCTCTCCAGTGCGCCTCCAAGGAACATGCGCAGGTCAAAGCAATAGCATTCGGTTCCCTTCTCTACCCCCCTACCCCCACCGCTACTCTAATTGGGGGTCTCTGGGTTATAGAATGTCTTGGTTATCACAAAGCCCCCAGAGAATACATTTCAGCAACATAATTTCAGTCACGAGTGACCTGCATTTTTCAAATGCATCTCAGCATCAGCTTGTTTACATTGTGGACAATGTGTCATTATCTCCTGTTCGTTCATAAAAGCAGCACGATTTCACAGCTTGGAAACAACATTCAAGACGTCATCCCTCAATGACAGGATTCAGGCATAGAAATTATGACATAGATAGTGAACACCACCATTGATATAGTGTAGCTCTATAATCCATACTGCTCTAGGTATAAGTGTGGTCCCAGTCATCTCCTTATGAAGAGCCTGTCTGTTTGAAAAGCTCTGGGCAGACCCCGTCAGACCCCCCGTGTGTCAGCGCTCACTGCCAGTCAGTCACATCCAGTCAACCACAGCCACAATAAACATCCCCCGAGCCGTTCTTCAGACCCCAGCCCAGCGCAGGGCTCCGGGGGTAAAGCAGGGCTCAGAGCAGGGATCCCCAGGTTTGAGGCCGACCAGGACCAGCCGACACTGCTTCCTGTCGGGTTCAAAATGCGGGCCAAGTACAAACAAACAGGTCCTGTGGCGTGCTGCAGTGCTGTGGCCGGGCCTGGCGAGAGACTGACCTGCACAGTGTTAGAGGGGGATCGCTGGAGACACACTGAAATGTCGGGGTTAATGGGTTTGGGGTTTTGGATTGGGGTTGCCATGGTTACGCACCCAGCCGGTTCGTTTACCATCCATCGCAAGAGCTGGTTGGACATGAAGTTCTCAAAGGAGTATCACCACTGAGTATTAGAGAAGTACTCGAAGGCCAGCCTGCAACAGCTGATGTCATGGAAACGGTAGGTGGCTTTCTAGAAATATTGGATTTGTTTTTCCTTTCAGATAAACCACACATAGTCTCCTATTACTCCTGTTTCAGACATCTAGATACAGTAAACACTGATTAACCTTGTGTGTGTTCTGTTCTATACGTCAAGCTCCTGTTGAACCATCACAGACCACTGTAGTTTAGTACCATGTCCTTCTGTCTGTGTGTTGGGTTTCCACAGTGTTTATGAGTGGGGCTTGTCATGGTTGAAGGCATCAAAGCTAGTGGGGCTAGCTTTGTTTACTATATATCTCCAACCCTGTTCCTGGAGAGCTACCGTCCTGTAGGTTTTCACTCCAACCCTAATCTAGCACACTTGGTTCTAACAATTCGCTGGTTGATAAGCTGAATCATGTCAGTTACAACTGGGGTTGGAGAAAAAACCTACAGGAGGGTAGCTCTCCAGGAACAAGGTTGGAGAACCCTGATATATAGGAATATACTGTGGCCAAGAAGTGAATATGTCTGAGGGGTCCTGACATGCAGCGTATCTGTCTGTCTGCACTGATAGCTCCTGAGGTGAGTGTATACAACCTGGCCAAAAGGTTAGGTGAGACCCAGTAGCATTGTTAGCCATAGTTTAGTTCACACTGATTATAACCAACCGACACTGCTTTTCTCCACCGCTGTCCAGACCAAACAACAGAGTCACGGTCAGTCAGCCAATCAGATCGGTGTTTTACAGCCACTGTTAAATACTGGGCCGCAATTATGGTTGTCCCTATTAACATGACAACATGTCAAACAACCACTTCCTGTTAAAGTCCTCTTATCTTAATTGATGAAGTCTCAGAGGAGAGTCAGTCTGCAGTGGGAGGGAGGGGAGGAGAGGGGAGTGGAGGGGAGGGGATGGGAGAGCAGCACAGTGGCTGTCCAGTGTGTGAAGCCTGCTTCTCGTCCGACCAGGGGAAATTAGTGCTGAGACATTTTATTTTACCTTTACGGGAGGCCATCATCAATCACACATGGTAGAGAGTCTACAGACTGGAGGCTCCTCAGGGGAGGACCATCCTCCTCAGTGAATTTCAGAAACATTTCAATAGTGAAACATTCAAAAAGTGATCCTTTTTAGATGAAACTATACTAAATTAACTAATATATAGAACGCAACATGCAACAGTTTTAGTGAGTTACAGTTCATATCAGGAAATCAGTCATTTGAAATTAATTCATTAGGCCATAATCTATGGAATTCACATGACTGGGCAGCCACTGCGGAGCCAGGCCCTACCAATCAGAATTAGTTTTTCCCCACAAAAATGGCTTTATTACAGATTGAAATACTCCTCAGTTTTATCAGCTGTCTGGCTGGCTGGTCTTAGACAATCCCGCAGGTGAAGAAGCCGAATGTGGAGGTCCTGGGCTGACGTGGTTACACGTGGTCTGGAGTTGTGAGCCCAGTTGGACGTATTACCAAATTCTGTAAAATGACGTTAGAGGTAGCTTGTGGTAGAGAAATGAACATTAAATTATCTGGCAACAGCTCTGGTGGACATTCCTGACATATCGTCCCCCCCCGACATTCAGAATATTCTGAAATTGCATTTTTGTCCCCCCCAGTTTTATCATTGTAATGTGATACAAAACGATTCAATGGTGTGCTTTAGGACCATGTGGACGCTTCTGAGCGGTCGGGTAGGCTGTTTGGAGTGTTTATATATAAAGTGGGGAGAACAAGTATTTGATACACTGCCGATATATACAGTGGGGAGAACAAGTATTTGATACACTGCCGATTTTGCAGGTTTTCCTACTTACAAAGCATGTAGAGGTCTGTAATGTTTATCATAGGTACACTTCAACTGTGAGAGACGGAATCTAAAAATCCAGAAAATCACATTGTATGATTTTTAAATAATTAATTTGCATTTTATTGCATGACATAAGTATTTGATCACCTACCAACCAGTAAGAATTCCGGCTCTCACAGACCTGTTCGTTTTTCTTTAAGAAGCCCTCCTGTTCTCCACTCATTACCTGTATTAACTGCACCAGTTTGAACTCGTTACCTGTATAAAAGACACCTGTCCACACACTCAATCAAACAGACTCCAACCTCTCCACAATGGCCAAGACCAGAGAGCTGTGTATGGACATCAGGGATAAAATTGTAGACCTGCACAAGGCTGGGATGGGCTACAGGACAATAGGCAAGCAGCTTGGTGAGAAGGCAACAACTGTTGGCGCAATTATTAGAAAATGGAAGNATTAGTAACACACTACGCCGTCATGGATTAAAATCCTGCAGCGCACGCAAGGTCCCCCTACTCAAGCCAGCGCATGTCCAGGCTCGTCTGAAGTTTGCCAATGACCATCTGGGTGATCCAGAGGAGGAATGGGAGAAGGTCATGTGGTCTGATGAGACAAAAATATAGCTTTTTGGTCTAAACTCCACTTGCCGTGTTTGGAGGAAGAAGATGGATGAGTACAACCCCAAGAACACCATCCCAACCGTGAAGCATGGAGGTGGAAACATCATTCTTTGGGGATGCTTTTCTGCAAAGGGGACAGGACGACTGCACCGTATTGAGGGGAGGATGGATGGGGCCATGTATCGCGAGATCTTGGCCAACAACCTCCTTCCCTCAGTAAGCGCATTGAAGATGGGTTGTGGCTGGGTCTTTCAGCATGACAACGACCCGAAACACACAGCCAGGGCAACTAAGGAGTGGTTCTGTAAGAAGCATCTCAAGGTCCTGGAGTGGCCTAGCCAGTCTCCAGACCTGAACCCAATAGAAAATCTTTGGAGGGAGCTGAAAGTGCGTATTGCCCAGCGACAGCCCCGAAACCTGAAGGATCTGGAGAAGGTCTGTATGGAGGAGTGGGCCAAAATCCCTGCTGCAGTGCGTGCAAACCTGGTCAAGAACTACAGGAAACGTATGATCTCTGTAATTGCAAACAAAGGTTTCTGTACCAAATATTAAGTTGTGCTTTTCTGATGTATCAAATACTTATGTCATGCAATAAAATGCAAATTAATTACTTAAAAATCATACAATGTTATTTTCTGGATTTTTGTTTTAGATTCCGTCACTCACAGTTTAAGAGTACCTATGATAAAAATTACAGACTTCTACATGCTTTGTAAGTGGGAAAACCTACAAAATCGGCAGTGTATCAAATACTTGTTCTCCCCACTGTATATTATGTCCCCCCCACTTCTAAAACCAAAGTTGCGCCCGTGTTAATGATCATGTCAGCTTATTGATATGCCACACCTGTCAGGTGGATGGATTATCTTGGCAAGGAGAAATGCTCACTAACAGGGATGTAAACAAATTTGTGCACAAAATTTGAGAGAAATATGGAACAGTGCATATATAACATTTCTGGGATCTTTTATATTAGTTCATGAATCATGTGTATATCATCACATCACCAAATAATAAATTAATACACACTGTTTGCAATGAAGGTCTATAGTAGCCTCAACAGCACTCTGTAGGGCAGCACTCTGTTGTAGCTGGAGGACAGCTAGCTTCCGTCCTCATCTGGGTACATTGACTTCAATACAAAACCTAGGAGCCTCATGGTTCTCAACCCCTTCCATAGACTTACATAGTAATTATGATAGGTTGGAAGACGTCCTCCGGAACCTATCAGAGCTCTTGCAGCATGAACTGACATGTTGTCCACCGAATCAAAGGATCAGAGAATGAATCTGGTACTGAAAGCATGAGCTACAGGTAGCTAGCACTGCAGTGCATAGAATGTGGTGAGTAGAAAGACAATAGTTGAACGGTTTTGAACAAATTAATTTCTTCAAAAATGAAGGCAAAGCAAAAGATGGAGAGAGCGCTATATTTAGTATTTTTTTCACTTTATTTTCACTTACTTAGCTAGTGAATGCAGCTAGCTACTTTAGCCTACTCAAACACTTGGCTCAAACAGAAAGGGATGCCATGTTAGCTAGCTGCTATGGCAATCCAACACTGGAACTCTCCCAAGTCAAGGTAAGCTTTTGGTTTTATTAATTTATTGACACTGGGGCCCGGGAGTGTAACTTCTTTCTGACTGTACACTGTACTGCGTGATTGTGCACATGGATTGGATTGTGGGTTTACTAACGCGTTAGTTCTAGTAGCTATGTTGACTATGACGTTATAATATGGTGACAACAATGTAGACTGTGTGTAGCGGTTAGCGGTTATGATTTGAAGGTTTGGCTTGGAAAGGTTTTTTCGCCTGGTCACAGATAGCTGATGTGTTGTGCATTGAAGTCAACAAGCTAAGGGGAAAAAAGGTGAGAGAAGTAGAGCGCATAGATGTGAGAAGAAATGATATAACGGTCAAAGTGATCATGCTGTTTGTATGTGGCTGCTATGAAAGTGAACTGTGTTTGCTTGTGATCAGGGGTGTATTCATTCCGCCGATTCTGTTGAAAAATGTTTCTTAAATGGAAGCAAACGGACTGAAACGGGGATAAACATACCTGAATTTGTCCAATAGAAACTCTTGTTTGCAATTGTTGGACTAATGATTACACCCTAGATCAGCTAGATGCAGGCAAATGTGTGCAAGGCGGTTATGAATGTGTCAATATCTGTCACCTTGACTACTCAAAATTCTCTCGACCTGTGCACCTAGTGTACGTTGTAAACTTTTATTCATAGGCTAGGTTGTTGCAACCTCATGATGGGTGCAGGGACATTTTGAGTATCATGCAGTAGCCTAAACCTATCAATGTTACATTGATCTGGGTGAATGGAATATGAATGACAGTCATCCAATATACTGTTATAGAAATAAGGCCATGCTCATAAAAAAAGAGTTGCCCTCCCTTCTCTTAAACGGCACCGACCGCCACTGTAACATAGCCGTATAAAGAGGCTCCACATTAATGGCTGGGGTTGTTGGTAGTCTACCACCACCCCCAGCCATTAATGTGGAGCCTCTGCTTATGGCTATGTTACAACAGAACAGAGTCACAAATGTATCTCAAATATTTGCAACTCTGACAGAGAGTGACAGTTTTTTTTATTTCTTAAGGAAAAGCTACATATTTAGAAAATAGCAGTATATCCAAAAGGGAAAAATAACCCAACTCCTCTCCTTGTTCATCTTCTCTCCCAGTCTCCCAGACTGTCACCAAAATGTCCACGTGTCACTTCCTCTTTAGAGGTTCGTCACTTCCTTCAGGCGGCGGCAGGTAGCCTAGTGGTTAGAGCGTTGGACTAGTAACCAAAAGGTTGCAAGATTGAATCCCCAAGCTGACAAGGTAGAAATCTGTCGTTCTGCCACTGATCAAGGCAGTTAACCCACTGTTCCTAGACGGTCATTGAAAATGTGTTCTTAACTGACTTGCCTGGTTAAATAAAGGTGAAATAAAAAAAGACAGCGAGCAGCAGAACAAACAGGGCCTAAATAATGCCCAACCAACTGCAGTCTCTCCCTCCAGCCCAACAAGATGGAGGCTCCTCTCCTGAGCACTTTTATAATATAATACACTATTCATGATTTTTTATTAATATTTATTTTCCTCTGGCAATGTTTTAAATCACTCCCTTTCTTTGTTTACTCATGAATATTTTTTAGCTTGGTCATCATCGGAGCGGGGGAGAGAGAGACTGGATGTATGGGCGCTGGTCCTATATCCTGGCGGCTGTAAAGGTAAGGATGCTCTCTCTGTCTCTGTCTCTGTCTCTGTCTCTGTCTCTGTCTCTGTCTCTGTCTCTGTCTCTGTCTCTGTCTCTGTCTCTGTCTCTCCCTCTCCCTCTCCCTCTCCCTCTCCCTCTCCTCTCCTCTCTCTCTCTCTCTCTTCCCTATGTGATTTACTTTGGAAGGCCTTGCATTTCATCATAGGATAATCTAACCTTTGAGGTGTTTTACAGACTGCCTGGGCGCCTAAAATAGGTCACTTAAGCAGGCTTAGTGTAGCAGGCCAGGCCGATACGGGGGCCTCGCGCCCCAGGGAGACCCAGCCAGCGTAATTGGTAGTTATGGCTCCCAGGCTCCATAAGCGAGGAAGAAAGTTGGCCACCTATTGTCACATTTAGGACAGCGGCTGTGGCGCACTCTCATCCCACCACGCCAGCCACTGCCGCCACGGCGTGGGCTCATTAGCCAACCTGCATCCTAATTACTGTAAAAACCAACACTCACCTCAGCCTGTTGTCCTTCACTCTTCTATCTCCTATCTCTCTCGCTCTCTCGCTCTCTCGCTCTCTCTCTCCACGTCCTCTATCTTTTTCTGTCTCTCCATTTTTTTTTTTATATACGCAAATCCAGTCCCTGTGTTTTGTACAAAAGTGGGGTAGTAAAAATAATAGCTGTCTATAAAAAGTACCCAACATTAGGTTAATCTGTCACCCATTTCACATTTTTACCCTCTCCTTTTTCTGAGTGAGAGAGGAAGAGTGAGAGAGGAAGAGAGAGAGGGGAAGAGAGAGAGAGAGACTGAGAGAGAGAGACAGAGAGGGACAGAGAGGGGGAAAGGCATAATGAAAAGGCCTAAATGACAGTAGGTTGACAGTGGGATTGGCTGGTAAATGACTCCGGAGTGTCTCGCCTGCGGAGAGGGGATGGAGGAAGCTCCCAGTAGAGCTGATTAATTCCAGTCGCAGTGGCTGCCAGGGGAGCAGAGGGTTAGCGGCGGCGGCGCGGAGCGCAGAGAGGAGCCTATTACCCACACTGCCGCTGAAACCCATCTAATCAGCTACAGCCCGACCCGGCTCCCAGAGACAAACTTTCCAGGGCTCGCTCCCCATTCGTTCCACACGGGGACTTAAATACGGAGGAGGTGAGGGAGGGCACCCGGTTTGGGGAGGGGTACAAAGGATTTTCTTTTCAAAAGATGGTTAGGAGCTTTGTAAGAAAGAAATCCTCTGCCTGCCTCTCCCTCTCTCTCTCTCTCTCTCTCTCTCTCTCTCTCTCTCTCTCTCTCTCTCTCTCTCTCTCTCTCTCCTTCTCCCCCCCCTCTCTCTCTCTCTCTCTCTCTCTCTCTCTCACTCTCCTTTCTTTCTCTCTCCTTCTCTCTCTCTCTCTCTCTCACCCTGTGCACAGAGCAGATTCCTGGGGCTTTGATAGTGACAGACCTTGCTGTGTGTAGCAGCTAACGTGTGACCAGATATGAATATGTCAGAGCATTTAATCCCAGCGCTGCTCTCAAAGCCTCCTGAAAGAATGTCAGTAGTGAAACACACACACACACACACACACAGAAGCACTATGTCAGTGAAACATACATTACACACACATACACACTACCATGGAGCATCCATCTGTCGGCTGCTTGACACCATGCGTGCATCATTCTCCAGAGAGAGAGATGAAGGGCTCATATCAGTGTGATTGACCCTGGATGGGAAGTGAAGTGTATAACTCTCTTCAACATACAAGCCTTCCTGGACCAGGCATCACAATCAAGTCACTGCTGCTGTTTATGAAAATCGTAAAAATAACAGTTTTCCATGTATTTACATATTTGCATGCAGGTAGGTGGGAAGGCGTATATACATGCTGCTTGCTGTGCAGACCTGTCTGTGTAAACAAGCACGGGTGTACAGTTTATGTGCCCTTGCCTCCTGCTCTTGGAGGACAGTGTACATACACACAGAGCCATCTATACCATACAGCCACACACAGACTGAGCCAACGCTCATGTTCCTTTGTATCCATTACACCACCTACTCATGATCCAGGACAGATAGAATCCTTCGACAGAGGGTTCCCTCTCCGTGAGGAATGTTCTCCTTCCCTCTGTCCCGCACCCGTTGAGAAAGGTCATGAATGATCCATATTACGTACTGTGCTGAAGGCCCTAACTGAACTGTTAAAATATTGATCTTGCCCAATCATAATAAAGCCAAATGACTGAAAGCGATCCGTCACGAGAAACGTTCGGTCTGCTCCTTCTACGGGTTTAACTTGTTCATTTTCCCCTCGCCCCAGCGCTACATTACGGCTCAATAATAATAAGGATGCTATCAGCGGTGGCTATAGCTGCAGCGTTAGCCTGTGAAAGGTGCTCTGTTGTCATGCTAATTAGGTGACAACAAATCCATAACATTATTAAATACACTTGGAGGATTCCTCTCCATCCTCACTCATCTATGGAAGGAATGAATAAATATTTGCCAACGCTCCTCTGTGTGTGTGTGTGTGTGTGTGTGTGTGTGTGTGTGTGTGTGTGTGTGTGTGTGTGTGTGTGTGTGTGTGTGTGTGTGTGTGTGTGTGTGTGTGTGTGTGTGTGTGTGTGGCTGAGCTGCTTGAGGAAAGCAAGTTAGGCCTCCGACTCTGTGATTTGAAACTCACCACTGCGTTTCATGTGGTCATTAATGCCCCTAAAGGTGAGTGTGCATCACCGCATTCTTAAGTAAGCGGAATATTCACAGGTTTTAATTAGTTTTGAAATATTAAACCCAGCCGCACATCGTCGTCACTATTGTTGAGCTCTTCATTTACCGAGCAATTAAGCCGAGGCCCTCATTTATCAGTGTGTGTTCATTTGCTGGAAACCTAGTCACTTTTTATTAATTGATGCCATTGATATCCTGAGGTAAAATTAATGTGCATACACCAGAGGTCATGCCGGCAGTAGAAGCTAGCTAGCTAGCGCTGGATGAGCCCAAAGACGAATAGGAAGTGGCCGATAGGCAGATTACTCCTGAGATGTGTTGAGACATTAACAATCACACTAGGGATTCCGGCTGAAGCGGGAAAGAGGAGAAAATTGAGGAAAATTATGCCTGTTTTTTCCTGTGGCCATCTGTTTTTGTGCGGGAGGGGGGAAATTATCTTAATGCCTTTAAGAGGGAAAACAATTATAGCCTTAACCTCTTTGCTTCTCCTCCCTTTGCTTCCCCCGTTACACTGCCCAGAATGGAATACCATTCTTAGCAAAGCGGGAATGTACTGTTATGTGTTTCTTACGAGAATACTCTTGCATACCAGTAATGTATGTTTGTAATAAGGTTGTTTGTTCATGACCAACTGCAGTTGTTTATTAGTTTTGTGTTCGGTGAATCACACACAAATGTAATATCATTTTAACAATATTAGCATTGTTGCTGGAGTTCGTGCAGTCCTCTACTTTTAAAACAATTCAACTATTCTCTCTAGTTAGCAGTACTGGAGAGTTCCAACAGCAGACACCTGCTAAGAGCATGTTTACAACAACAGCATGATCATGTTGGGGACATCATAGACGGCACCATCAAGGTGTCTCTGTGGTGTCTGGTGTGTGTACAGGTGTTGGTGCGATTCTGCCTGCCAGACACATTTCTACTGATGTCAGGCCAACAATAGTAGAACGTTTGTATAATTCCGTAATCCCCCAGTCATGCCTGTGTATAAAAATGTGCCCATGAGATTGTTACCAATACCTGTTGCTGGTGGTTTGATTGATGTTGCTCATCCTAAAACATTTACGCCGAGAAAATGTAATGGAATTTTTATATCAAAATTGATAGTAAATAAAAATCCACAACAATATCTAATATCTAATATCCAATATCTAATAATTATCTTGCCTATGTCGTTCGGCCATCGACCCAAATCTCTAGCCACTTTAATAATTATAATTGGATGAAATAATGTATCACTAGCCACTTTAAACAATGCCATTTATATAATGTTTACATATCCTACATTACTCATCTCATATATATATTTGTATATACTGTACTCCATACCCAAATCTCTAGCCACTTTAATAATTATATTTGGATGAAATAATGTATCACTAGCCACTTTAAACAATGCCATTTATATAATGTTTACATATCCTACATTACTCATCTCATATATATATGTGTATATACTGTACTCCATACCATCTACTGCATCTTGCCTATGCCGGTCAGCCATCGCTCATCCATATATTTATATGTACATACTCGTATTCATTCCTTTACTCTTGTGTGTATAAGGTAGTTGTTGTGAATTTGTTAGATTACTTGTTAGATACTACTGCATGGTCGGAACTAGAAGCACAAGCATTTCGCTACACTCGCATTAACATCTGCTAACCATGTGTATGTGACAAAATAAATTTGATTTGATTAATAATGGATGAGTTATCGATTGGTCGACGTTTAGTTATTTTGATGATTTTTTATAGTTACAGTTACACCACCAAACATATCATGGAGAAAACAAAATCCATGTTACATAGCAGCCTGTCAGTGCAGGTTGAAACTTATTTGAAATCACATACAGAACACAGCAAATAGTAGACCAACAGTAGAGAAATAGAGCCAACAAGGAGAGCCACCCAGGGCCCCAGAGGTCAGGATGTTACCCAGAGAGAGTGAGAGGTGTCTGGGGGACCTGGGCTGATCTTGACCCCCCTGTCCTGAGGGTGTTTTGGCTGGCTCCTGGCTGTGGTGGTGCTATGTCAGGCAGGTTGTTGCTGCTCTACCCTGTGAATGTGCTAATATGCTCCCATTCCTCATCCCGACAGTCAGTAAAGCACTGGGGCAAAATATTCTGTCTCCCTGAGCAGCCCCTAATAAATTGTCCTTTCATCCACGCCTAAGAGTATCTTCCCTCTCTCGCCCTCTATCCATCCATCCCTCTCTCTCTCTCCCTCTCTCTCTCTCTCCCTCTCTCTCTCTCTCTCTCTCTCTCTCTCTCTCTCTCTCTCTCTCCCTCTCTCTCTCTCTCTCCCTCCACCCCCCTCTTCTCTCTTTGTAGACTCACCTGGCCCCTGCGGTTTCTAAAACTGGCACAGTTGCCCTGGCACTCAATAAACCATAAACCAGGGGGCACAGGCCAGTCCTTCAGCCCGTTATAATGCACTCTGGGTAATAGATGAGGAGAGGAGGAGGAGAGAACGAGGGGAAGGGGGAGAATGAGGTAGGGGGAGACAGGGGGAGAGCAAGGAGTGGGGAGGTAGGGCAAACCCAGTGCCAGGGGTTCCACAGTGGTAACGCTAGTCTCTCCATGCTAACGCAGGAGGCTAACTAGAGAGAGTGGCTGCTGTGTTGAAATCCCTCCTCTCCTCCATTGCCTATAGCGGAAGGTTTAATGAGAGGGAGGCTAGCAGGGACACCCCCTCCCTGCTGGCTTTGGTCCCTTCTGGAAGAGAAAAACACAGCCTCTCCTCCTCTCTTCCGTCTCTCCTCTTCCCTCTCTCCTCTTCTCTCATCCGCTCCACACATCGCCACATCACCACAGCGCTGCTTCCGCTTTGTAATTGTGCAATTAGTGCCACAGCCTGGTTTTCATATATCACAAATGGCTGGCTCGTGGTATTAAAGAACCTGAAGTTCTATCCTAGCAGGCTTGGCTGGGAGAGGTGCATTAAGGGCAGCGTTTTGTAAAATGTGAGCCAATTTATCATGATCTGTTTTTCGTTCCCACCCACCACTCACCACCCCACTCCCTTGTCTTTCAGTCTGACCTTGCTCTGGGTATTGTGGAGGTTCAATTTGCTCATTGTTACTTGCTTGCATAATTTTCAACGGCTGCACACACAGAGAGACACGAGCGCCCACTTGCACCATAGCCACACACACACACACACACCAACAGAACACACACACACACACACACACACACACACACACACACCAAAAGAACACACACACACACACACACACCAACAGAACACACACACACACACACACAATAGAACACACATGCACACACAAACACACACCAACAGAACACATACACACATGCACAGACACACACAACAACAGAGCACATACGCACACACACACTAACACAATAAAATACACACACACACACCAACAGCACATGCATGCGACTGATTGCTACCGCTGACACTTTGCTTTCTCTGTCGCTCTCTACCTCTCTCCCTTTCCCTCTCCAAGCAAAATCTACTAATTTATATGCCGGGGCTAAACGGTATTCATTTGTAAGATGGCAAGCTGTATAACACTGGTAATTCCTCCTAACCAATTTCCTGCGCTCTCCCCTTTAGCTGTCATAAGCAGTGCATTAAGCGAGTGAGGCAAATCCTCTCCCATTCAGCGCCATTGGCTTTTTCCCTCACTCACTCTATCTCACTCTCTTTCTCTCTTTCCCTCTCCTCTCTCTCTTTCTTCCCTTCTCTCTCCGTCAACCACTCGTCACCCCCGTCTCCACGGCTGCAGGTTGCCACGGAGAAGATTTACAATGCACGCCTATTCATTCAACCATCCCATCTTTTTACACCCCTCCCTCCCCTCTTCCCTCCTCATCTCCCTCTCCCTCCCTCACTGCTCCACCTGGCTTCCTCTCTTCCATTGTGAGTAGCTGTAGCAGGGCTGAGGCTCTGAGGCTGACACCCTGGCTTGTCAGGCCCCCACTGGCTTATCACCCCAGGCAAGAACTGCCGGCGCTCACCCCAGCAAACACCTGCCCCCTCCAGCTGAGGAGGAGTGCTAGAGGAGCTGGAGGAGAGGCAGGGCCCTGAGCTTAGTGCTCTTATCATACTGCCACACTGGATCCCATACTCCCTCCAACAGGATCAGCCTCTCTCTACTGGCCCTTATCTCATATCTTAAAGCCTGCTTAAAAAGCTCTGGCTCTGATAGGTTTTTTTATTCTTTTTTTCTCCCGCTCCTCTCTCACTCTTTTTTTTCTCTCTGAGCGTTTCTTTCTTTCTTTTGCTAGTCCTTTCTTTCACAACCGCTCCAGTTTTTTCTTTCTTTCTTTATTCTGTGAGTTTTTTTTTTTGTCTGCGGCTGCGTGTCCTGGAGGCTCTACTCTGGGGGTGACGGGCGAGGGCACTTGCGTACCCCCTGGCATATCCCACAATCCTCTCTGCTTCGCTTCTGATCCCGCCTTTTTAGCTGATTGTAATCAGCAATGCGGCGATGGCCAATCGCTCACTCCACCACTGCTCTCTCTCCAAGCAAATAAATAAATAAATACATATTTTGTTTACGTCTTTTTGACAACCACTCAATCAAACGTGATAACTTGAATTCAGCAAGCCTACACAGGTTGACATATTTACCACTGGATAAAAAAAACGACTTTAATAACAATCAGGGTAATGACAATAATAACATGTATATTCCAGAGCAACATGACCATCTTGACAGACTTGTTCAATGACATCTTTACTACCGATAGATATGAATAAAAAGCTGGGTGAAAAACTGTTGAAGTAATTCTTGGAATAGATGTGTATTGTTTCTTGTACACACACACAAACTGACACAGCCGACACACACAGAAACACACACACATACGTACACACACACACATACAGTGCCTTGCAAAATGATTTCTTCACATTTTATTGTGTTATAAAGTGGGATTAAAATGGATTTAATTGTCATTTTTGTCTCAACGATCTACACAAAATACTTTGTAATGTCAAAGTGGAGTTTTTTTTTTATGGTGACTAGAATTTTTTTTTTATATATGTGTATATATATATATATAGTTGTTGCATAAGTATTCCCTCAGTCAATACATGTTAGAAACACCTTTGACAGCGATTACAGCTGTGAGCTTTCCACACCTGGATTGTGCAACATTTGTCTATTTTTTGTTTTATTCTTCATGCCCTGTCAAGATGTTGGGAATCATTGCTAGACAGCTATTTTCAGGATTTAAGTCAAAACTGTCACTTAGCCACTTGGGAACATACAATGTCTTCTTGGTAAGCAACTCCAGTGTAGATTTGGCCTTGTGTTGTAGGTTACTGTCCTGCTGAAAGATGAATTCCTCTCCCAGTGTCTGGTGGAAAGCAGACTGAACCAGATTTTGCTGTAGGCTTTTGCCTGTGCTTAACTCCATCCCTTTTCTTTTTATCCTGAAAAACTCTTTGCCGATGTCAAGAATACCCATACCATGATGCAGCCACCACCATGCTTGAAAATAAGGAGGCAGTTACTCACACATAGGGCTTTGCATTTTGGCCAAAAAGTATATTCCTTTGCCATGTTTTTTTGCAGTATCACATACAATATGCATTTCTTGGTATATTTGTATTCTGTAAATTTGTATTCCTCTTTTCACTCTGTCATTTAGGTCATTTTTGTGGAGGCACTACAATGTTGTTGATCCATCCTCAGTTCTTTTCCATCCCAGCCATTGAACTAAGTAACTGTTTCAAAATCCCCAATGGCCTCATGGTAACACCCCTGAGCAGTTTCATTCCTGTCCTGCAACTCAGTTCAGAAGGACGACAGTATTTTGATGTGCCTGGGTGGTTTAATACATAATCCACCGCATAATTATTAACTTGAGCATGCTTGATGATATATTCATTGTCTGATTTCTTATTGTTAGCCATCTATCAATCTCTGCCCTTCTTTATGAGGCTTTCGAAAAGCTCCCTGGTCTTTGTAGTTGAAATTCAATACTTGACTGAGGGACTTTACAGATGTTGTATGTATGGAGGACAGAGGAAGGACTAGTCATAAAAAAGCATGTCAACCTCTATTATTTCACACAGAGTGAGTCCATGTAACTTGTTATGTGATTTGTTAAGCCACGTTTTACTCCTGAACTAATTTAGGCTTGCCTAAACAAGCAGGCTGGATACTCACGCAACAACTATATTTTAGTTGTTTCATTTTGTATTAATCTTTTTTTTTATGGATTTCTCAGCCACTTTGATATTACAGAGTATTTTGTGTAGATTGTTGACCAAAAAAATATAATTAAATCAATTTTAATCCCACATTGTAACACAATAAAATGTGAAGAAATCCAAGGGGTCTGAATACTTCTGCATTGCACTGTATGTCCAGTATACACTTATATTCCCTTGTACAGTGTAGGCTTTCACTAAAATACATTCTGTCTACAATTTGACTCTACTCTACTTCCTAACACTTTGGGCATATGACCTTTCACAAAACACATATAGCACTGTTCATCACAAAGGTATCACTTTTGGAGATCCATCTAGATGTGACATCTTCACAACAAACAGAAGAACACTGTTGACAAATCCATGTTGATCAACACTCGCTCTCTGTGAGGTAGCTTCTCTGCCACCTTGGCGTTAATGCTTCCATATCTACTTGTCAAACACCCACTTGTTTTGAAATTTCCACAAGACTCTTAGCACCGTCCGCATGGCCGTGGCATTAATACTGACATGAGTAGCAATCATTGTTGTGCTGTTTAGAGTGCAGGACATGTTGCAAACTTTTTTGAGGACTTCCAAGGGTTCCTGACTTTCATTATTTTTTGTTTCACCCCCATTTCGACGATAAGTGGCCAACTACCTGCTCAACATGAGGTCAGAGCGGGTGAGTGGACTCATCCATTTCCATCTCACACACCCCACGATTAGTCCGAACTCCTAATACGTTTGATTGGGGTAACAACGATAAAGTGCAGGTGTCCGTCTAAACATTTATATGTATTTATAGGGGTTGGACTTAGTTATCCGATACATGTTTTGACTTGTAATTTTTTGTGTCGTGTATCGGATACTCCATTTAGTACGAAGTGTTGTCTTTACTGACACAAGAACAACACCGACCGTACCATTGTTGTGGTGTATCAATTGTTCACTGATCCAGTCTGGGTGAGGGGAAAGGTGTTTGGGTTTGGGGAGTTATGGGTAGCAAGGGAAACAGAGAGGATTAGGGGAGCTGTGAGGAGCCGAGGGGAGCTGCTGTGGTTGGTTGTCCCTCCAGGAGGTCAAGTGTGTGCTCCGTCTGGTGTTTCTGGGTGACCTGGCAGATGACACTGCTTAAATATTCCCCTCCTTCCATCCCTCCAGCTGGAGGAGAGAGCAGGGCGAGAGAGAGGCTCACCCCGCTTGATGATGCAATTGGCATTCTAAACACTCTCCCTGCTGTTGCTCTCTCTCTCTCTCTCTCTCTCTCTCTCTCTCTCTCTCTCTGGTTGGACTAAGCCTTGGCGATACCACACACACACTGAGAGAACCCCATACTTAAGGAAGTGACACAGCAGATAATTGAAATGTATTTGCAATTATGGAAGTACAATACTCACCATCTCCCTTTTTCCTCCATTAATATCTCCACGGCAACAATCCCAGAGCTGCGTTTACAAGCCAACGTGGAAGCATTGCACACTGTAATAGCCGGTCGGAAGTTAATGTAGCTTGAACAGGCCTCCTAATTATCCCTGTCTCTGTCATATTTGTCTACTTGAACGTTCCTAAATGCCACACACATTAATTACCTCCGTGCAGGTATGTATGGGGAGACACTATCTATGGCTGTGTGTGCGTGCGTGCGTACGTGCGTGCATGCATGTGTGTGCGCCTGTGTGTGTGTGCCCGTGCTGATGAGGTAAACCCATGTAGAGGAGGGAGACAGGGAACTGTTGTCCCCCCCCACACCTTTTGTCAGACAGGTTGCTCAAGATCCACTTCAAAATTCGACGTCCGTCCAGGTACTCAGGACGTCGGGAGATGCTTTAAAAACAGGCCACTAGGGGTAACAGTTAGCACTATTACCATCAAGTAGGCTTGGGTTTTGCTAGGGCGTTGCGGATGGCAGTGCTGGATGGGTGTAATTCGTGTGTTCAATCCCAGTGAAAGGCACTCATTTATTTTTGTTTTGTTTTGACCCTATCCCAAATCTTAACTTTTAACTTAACCATTCGGAATGAATGCTTAACTTAAGCAGCCGCGAGACACCAGCAACAGCAGCAGTGCAACCTGGGGTGTCAAAAACACGTCAACGTTTGACGTTTGGACAAATGTTGGAATTGGTCAAACCGTGAGATTTTGTTGCTTTTTCTAATGTACTTATTAATTTGACAACTTTTCGTGCTGAGGCAATTTTCTTTTTCTGTTAGGAAGTGAATGTTGTTCATCATAAGGGTTACATGGACAAAATCAGGCCTCTCTGGAATGAAAAGGGATGGCTAAATATATTTTACCTAAACACTCCCTGACCCTCCCCTATACCCAAAATAATAATGAAAACAAAGTGGGTATCAGAGAACATATAGCGTTTCATAAAAATGTCATGCATAATTTTACATATTAGAAGAATGTTTTTAATACTACACAAATTACCAAAATGACAGGCTAAGAATGAACAGAGAGATAGGCCTATGTGTTCATCTTATCATACTTCTCCAATGCCAAATCAGTGTTTTACTTGCAACGAAACTGTCTCTGTTTGCAAATAATTAAATAACTGTTCCACCCCAGAGGGAGTAAGCCTACCTTTCCACCCCAGAGGGAGTAGGCCTACCGTTCCACCCCAGAGGGAGTAGGTCTACCGTTCCACCCCAGAGGGAGTAGGCCTACCGTTCCACCCCATAGGGAGTAGACCTACCGTTCCACCCCAGAGGGAGTAGGCCTACCTTTCCACCTCAGACGGAGTAGGCCTACCGTTCCACCCCAGAGGCAGTAGGTCTACCGTTCCACCCCAGAGGGAATAGGCCTACCGTTCCACCCCATAGGGAGTAGACCTACCGTTCCACTCCAGAGGGAGTAGGCCTACCTTTCCACCTCAGACGGAGTAGGCCTACCGTTCTACCCCAGCGGGAGTAGGCCTACCGACGCAGAAAAATGTAAGCTTTAACTGCTGGCTACTTTGCTTCCGTGGCTTAACCCAGTGAGAGAAGGTCACAAGTGTTTCCCTAAAAGCTGTCTGGGTTTAAACATCTTATATTGTACAGAAAGTGATAAGCTTAATCAATTGATAGTGACAAAATTAGATTACTTCCCAAGCAAAGTAACATGTTTGTCTCCTCGGCTATAGAAGGTTGTAGCTCAGCCTCTGAATGGCAAAGAAACTAAGCAATGCTATTCCCATATGCTATTCCCATATGAGTCACGTCTTTCCTGGGTATTTTACAGCTTGTTTCCAGCATAAAGCATTGCGGACCAAAGCACTGTTATAGATCCCTTCATATAATCCGATCCGTTTTATTTTCTTCAAAATCTTAAGCTGACAAGGGATAGGCCTGTGGTTTTTGTCATTTTCTTTAATAAAAGGTAGACCTATGCCATACCCTCTCATACCCCCTCAATTTGAGTCGTGATTTATCTTAACAGCCCTTCACTGATACGGAGGTAGGCTATTTAAAGAGTGCATGTAGGGTGGAGGAATTCACAGACAAATCTATGGATATAGGAATTAACCGAAATATCTATGGATATTTCAACAAATTACATGACCCTCCCCTGGACTAGATTAAAAAGATACTAAACCCTCCCCTTAACTGAGATTCAAAAAACGTGACCCTCCCCCATTTTCATCCAAGTAACCATTATGTACATTTCCATCCATTCCTTAATAAACAACTGATTGACCGATGTCAGTTCAATTACTTGAATTTCCATTTATAATTTTTTTTGTGAGCCCAACATGCAGTTTCTGTAGCGAGAAATCCAATAATTCACGAGAGAAATTAAGTCAATATATGGGATGCTGGGCTGAAGGGAGTTGTAGTTTTCATTAAGCAAATTTTTAACCTAGTTCATCGCAGGAACTTGGTAATGAACTACAATGACCATAATCCACCGCTCCTGTTCTTTTCCGGCTTGGACCGGAATGGATACACTTCAGTGGCGGTAGGTTCCCTTTAAGATGAGGGAGGACATTCTTTTTTTCATGAGCATGGCCTTATTTCTATAACAGCATATTGGATGACTGTCATTCACATTCCATTCACCCAGTTCAGTGTAACATTGATATGTTTAGGCTACTACATGATACTCTAATCTTCCCTATACCCATCATGATGTTGTTACAACCTAGCCTATGAATGAAAGTTTACAACGTAGGTGCACACAGGTCAAGAGAAAAATTTGAGGTGACAGACAGTGACACATTCAATACAGCCTTGCACACTGTTGCCTGCATCTAGCTGATCTAGGGTGTAATCACTAGTCCAACATTTGCAAACGAGAGTTTCTATCGGACAAATTCAGGTATGTTTATCCCTGTTTTGTTCCGTTTACTTCCGTTTAAGAAATGTTCAACAGAATCGGCAGAAGGAATACACCCCTGATCACATGTAAACACAGTTCTCTTTCACAGAAGCCACATTGTATTCCTTCTATGCTCTCTCCTTCTCTCACCTTTTCTCTTCGTTTGTGGACTTCAATGCACAACACATCAGCTGTATGTGACCAGGCAAAAATAACTTTCCAAGCCAAACCATATCATAACCACTACACACAGCCTACATCGATGTCACCATATTAACTAAAGTAACATCATGGTCAACATAGCTAATAGAGCTACCCTACAGAGTGCTGTTGAGGCTACTGTAGACCTTCATTGCAAAACATAAATTATTTGGTGACGTGAATATATTTAAAATAGTTTTATCTAAAAAGGTTGTCATCTTTATAAAATTCACTGAGGAGGATGGTCCTCCCCTTCCTCCTCTGAGGAGCCTCCACTGATACACTGTATGCCTGCTGCATAAGGTTAGATACACACAGACCATATGCATGAGAGAGGAATGTACACGATGACAAGAGAGAGGAATAGAGAATTCGTGGAAGTACGCCTTTTCTACTTTGAAGAACTAGTCAAATGATTTAGTCAGACAGCTCTGCAGCATACTTAGGCAGGCTAGCATAGATAAATAGGATGACTACAGACAGTACAGTATGGGGAGAACAGAGATAACAATAGATGGTTGGCTGGCTGGCTGGCTGGCTGCTACTGCCTGAGCAGAGATGAGATGAGATGATGACTTTAAGTAATGACAAATTATGAAGTCATCAAATAAAACAATGTAATATACACAACTTAACTATTTTATTATTTAATAGTAATTTTTCTATGTGGACCTGACAGAGACAATGAAATATTTTTTATGTTTTGGCAGTACAATGCATTTAACGTTTTAATTTTTTTTTTGAAAAATCGAAAACCATGATTCCTATTTCATAATCGAACCGAAACTGAAAAGACCTCAAAAACCACTAATCGCTCAGCACTAATAACTTGTTGCATTGCAACGTGAGAAGCTCTGCCATTTGTCATGTGTGGGGTTGTTGTAAAGAGGTAGCCCTGAGGGAACTCTGGGACATCCTGATGACATCATCACAGTCCTCACTATATCTGTTAAACTATGCTTTCGGAAGTCATGCCTAACCTGTACATCAATGGCTATTCTCTTTGATTATCCAGAGTTTGGTACATCACAATCTATAGCACTGTAATTTATACAATTCAAAAATGATTTAATCCAAAATACTAATACATCAACCAAGAATAATTCCTATTTTACCACTGTTTTGTCAGATCAGGACCTGTAGTTTAAAATCTTTAGATAGGGCCTGTATGGTAAAACTGGACACACAGTGGAAGTGTACCAAGAACTTGTACATACAGTACTGTAGACTGGGGTAAATGTGTCTGTAATCTCTGTTGGTTTCTGTGTTTGTTTGATCAGATCAAAGACAGACGCCCTGCGAGTGTGAAGTATTGCTCTCTTTCTCCGTTCCCATCATGCATCTCTCTCCGCCCTGGCAGCCCACTCCTACTCATCAGCCTTACATTATTGCTCATCAGGACTGGGAGTTTGACAGATCTCCCTCTCTCTCTCTCTCTCTCTCTCTCTCTCTCTCTCTCTCTCTCTCTCTCTCTCTTTCCTCTGTGGCTGATCTCTGTTTATACCTGACCTTTTCACCGGGCGACTGAGGCTGAGGTTAATGATGGTGTGGAGATAGCAGGTGTGTTGCATTAGCCAACTTCTGCAGCAGGCAGAACAAATTAAAGCGCCACGCTGCCTCCGTGGTCAGCCTATCACACCACGGATGCTGCTGTTAGCCTGCTGTGGAAATCACAACATACACACAAACACACACACACTCCTGATTACACTCTTGGGTGTTTCTGTCAGGTGTGCGCAATTTGAGCAAATGTGGGAAAAAAT
>QNTS01005008.1:72158-85152 GCA_003317085.1 Hucho hucho
ATAGAACTACCTGGTTAAATAAAGGTGTATTATGACATCAGATAGAACTACCTGGTTAAATAAAGGTGTATTATGACATCAGATAGAACTACCTGGTTAAATAAAGGTGTATTATGACATCAGATAGAACTACCTGGTTAAATAAAGGTGTATTATGACATCATATAGAACTACCTGGTTAAATAAAGGTGTATTATGACATCATATAGAACCACCTGGTTAAATAAAGGTGTATTATGACATCATATAGAACTACCTGGTTAAATAAAGGGGAAATAAATAAAATAGTCATGTTATATAGTATATAGCCTACTTATCATAAGTTCTAAAGCATTATACCTGCAGGCTTTATGACCCTTTTTTACAATTTTCATCTAAAATGCCATATCCAAATCTAACTGCCTGTATCTCAGGACCTGAAGCATGGATATGCATATTCTTGATACCATTTAAAAGAAAACACTTTGAAGTTCTTGGAAATGTTAAATTAGAGTAGGAGAATATAACACATTATATCTGGTAAAAGATAATACAAAGAAAAAATCATGAATCTTTTAGTTTTTTGTTTGTTCCATCATCTTTGAAAAGCAAGAGAAAGGTCATAATGTACTATTCCAGGTTAGGCGCAATTTCTGATGTTGGCCACTAGATGGTAGCAGTGTATGTGCAAAGAACCATTGATCCAATGAACCATTGCATTTCTGTTAAAAAAAAGTCTGCCCAAATGTACCTAATTGGTTTATTGATACATTTTCAAGTTCATACCTGTGCACTCTCCTCAAACAATAGCATGGTATTCTTTCACTGTAATAGCTTCCCCTGCGGGTGGGACACCGATCCTGTAGAGGTTGTGAAGGGTTGTTGCTGGTTCTACTAATAGCACTGTTTAGGACATCATACTATTACATTTTTGCTATTCCTATTATTACTACAATCAGCAGAGAGCCAACCAGACAGAAATACCCTTTTCACACGACCATGCCAACTTGAACCTTACTGTGCTGGCTCTGATATTTATTTTTCACATTGTCCTTTTCAGCACAGGTCCAGAAAATATTGTGGAAGTGTAACCAGGAAAGATTGGCTCTGCTTGGTTCAGCACAGCTCAGTAGTATGAAAAAGGTCAGTGTGCCAGCAGAGGCTGTCCCTTGAGTCTGGTTTTTAACAGGAAATTCTGTACTAAGACCTGGGGCCATTTAATGAACCTTTATTTATAAAGGGAATCCCTTATGAGTCCAGGGTCTCTCTTTCAATGGTGTCCTCTTTCAATGTTTCAACAATCAACAATCCAAACAGAACATTAAATACAGAGCAGAAATTATATACAGAGCAAAATTAGATCAGATTTATATAATTTATTATAATATATGCCGTTTAGCTGAAGCTTTTATCCAAAGTGACTGTGTCATGCTTGAATACATTTTGCATATGGGTTGTCCCAGGAATCAAACCCACGAGCCTGGATTTTACAAGTGCACTTTTTTATGTAAATGGTATAGAAGTGTCAGGTGATTTGTTTTGCGATTTCACTTGGTTTTGAGAAACTTAAATAGACTTCCTCATGGTCGTTCTGCAGTATCGGTATCATGTGTTAAAACATGAACAAAGGCTCCAAAAACACCAAAATACATGATGCAGGTCTTTAGATGTTGTACTCATGAAATTATGTCATTCCGAACTTTATCCGCAACATTATCTTCCATTTTGTTGGACTCGAGAGACTTTTCCATTGCCGAGCTTTCTATCAGCACAATGAAAACAAGAAAGCATGCGCATGCTCGCACACTGAAAAGTATTACTAGAGTCTAACAAAAATGGAATATAATGTTGCGGATAAAGTTCAGAATTACACCATTTTGTGTGTACAACATCATAGCAGCCTTTGGATCATAGCAGCCTTTCTCTCCTCACTGCCCCATAGGTCCGTCAGGAATTGAAGTCTTTTTTTCGCTCTGTGTGGAGAGACATTGGAATCATGCAAGGCACAGTCTACTGCTTTAACTAACAATTGATCGTAACCGAGCTCCTACATTAACTGGCTGTATGTGTAACTTTTAGGCTGCATCCTAAATGACACCCTACATCAAATGAAATTTTATTTGTCACATACACATGGTTAGCAGATGTTAATGCGAGTGTAGTGAAATGCTTGTGCTTCTAGTTCCGACCATGCAGTAGTATCTAACAAGTAATCTAACAAATTCACAACAACTACCTTATACACACAAATCTAAAGGGGTGAATGAGAATATGTACATATAAATATATGGATGAGCGATGGCCGAACGGCATAGGTAAGATGCAGTAGATGGTATAGAGTACAGTATATACATATGAGATGAGTAATGTAGGGTATGTAAACATTATATAAAGTGGCATTGTTTAAAGTGGCTAGTGACACATTTATTAAAGTGGCCAGTGATTGGGTCTCAATGTAGGCAGCAGCCTCTCTGAGTTAGTGATGGCTGTTTAACAGTCTGATGGCCTTGAGATAGAAGCTGTTTTTCAGTCTCTCGGTCCCAGCTTTGATGTACCTGTACTGACCTGGCCTTGTGGATGATAGCGGGGTGAACAGGCAGTGGCTCGTGTGGTTGTTGTCCTTGATGATCTTTTTGGTCTTCCTGTGACATCGGGTGCTGTAGGTGTCATGGAGGGCAGGTAGTTTGTCTGCTAGTTTGCCCCATGGAGGGCAGGTAGTTTGCCCCCTCTGGAGAGCCTTGCGGTTGAGGACGGTGCAGTTGCCATACCAGGCAGTGATACAGCCCGACAGGATGCTCTCGATTGTGCATCTGTAAAAGTTTGTAAGGGTTTTGGGTGACAAGACAAATTTCTTCAGCCTCCAGATGTTGAAGAGGTGCTGTTGCTTCTTCTTCACCACACTGTCTGTGTGGGTGGACCATTTCAGTTTGTCTGTGATGTGTACGCCGAGGAACTTAACTTTCCACCTTCTCCACTGCTGTCCCTTCGATGTGGATAGGGGGGTGCTCCCTCTGCTTTTTCCTGAAGTCCATGATCATCTTCTCAGTTTTGTTGACGTTGAGTGAGAGGTTGTTTTCCTGACACCACACTCCGAGGCCCTCACCTCCTCCCTATAGGCTGTCTCGTCGTTGTTGGTAATCAAGCCCAGTACTGTTCTGTCGTCTGCAAACTTGCTTGGCGTGCTTGGCCATGCAGTTGTGGGTGAACAGGGATTAAAGGAGGGATGGCGGTGTCCACACGATTCAAGGAATCGTCTGTGGACCTGTTGGGGTGGTATGCAAACTGAAGTGGGTCTAGGGGGGCGGGTAAGGTGGAGGTGATATGATCCTTGACGAGTCTCTCAAAGCACTTCATGATGACAGAAGTGAGGGCTATGGGGCGGTAGTCATTTAGTTGGTGGTGGCCACAATGGTGGCCATCTTGACGCATGTGGGGACAGCATACCGGGATAGGAAGCAATTGAATATGTCCGTAAACACACCAGCCAGCTGGTCTGCGCATGCTCTGAGGACGCAGCTAGGGATGCCGTCTGGGCCAGCAGCCTTGCGAGGGTTAACACGTTTAAATGTTTTGCTCTAGTCGACCACGGAGAAAGAGAGGGGTGGGGGCGCAGTCCTTGGTAGCAGGCTGCGTCGGCAAAGAAGGTGTTTAGTTTGTCTGGAAGCGTGACGTCGGTGTCCGTGACGTGGCTGGTTTTCTTTTTGTAGTCCGTGATTTCCTGTAGACCCTGCCACATACGTCTCGTGTCTGAGCCGTTGAATTGTGACTCCACTTTGTCCCTGTGCCGGCATTTCGCTTGTTTGATTGCCTTGCGGAGGGAATGACTGCACTGTTTATATTCAGCCATATTCCCAGACCTCTTTCCATGGTTAAATGCGGTGGTTCGCGCTTTCAGTTTTGCGCGAATGCAGCCATCCATCCACGGTTTCTGGTTAGGGTAGGTTTTAATAGTCACAGTGGGTACAACATCTCCAATGCACTTCTTTATAAACTTGCTCACTGAGTCAGCGTATAGAGCGATGTTGTTATCTGAAGCTTACCGGAACATGGTGCACTACTTTTGTAGATACTGTAGGTATCTTCATCTGAGGATGACAGAATTAGTGTAGGGGTCAATGACCCTAATATGATATACCATCTGACTCCATTATCATATGAATGCTATATGCCCATAATCATATCAGGTGGATATAGCCAAGGTTGCGAGCCTTGCGTCACCAATCGGAATACTATATGTTGCACGTGTCTAGGTTTACCATTATGCAATTATTAAGAGGCTAAGGAACAAGGAGCTAATATCTTGCGATCGATGTGCTAACATTCAATGACTGAGTTAACTTTAGCTCAGAGATGCACAGTTTAAGACCAAGCATATATGCTATGTGTACTGTAATGTAATAACATGTAATAACATTACCCCAAATAATAATTCAAGGAATGTTACTCAGGAATGTGAGGACTACAGTTCGTACCTATTGAAAAGTAATCCGATTCATTGGATTTATCACAGTTACGCAATAAGAATACAATTAGCAAATGGTACATACCAGAAATCTTCACGATAAAAAGAATACAACATTTTCTCACTTTTAACAGCATAGAAAATGAACCGCTATGACGTACATTAGGAGATCGGTTTACCAATGATTTTACTTTGGGCACACCAGACTCTCCAAAACCAAAACCGCTCCCTAAGAAGTTAATGGAATTACAGGTAGTTAAAACCTGTTTGGGCTAGGGGGCGGTGTTCGGAGAGTCTGGCGTGCCCAAAGTAAAATTCAGTGGCAGGCATTTTACTTTGGGCACGCCATACTCTCCAAACTTCCCGAATACTTCCCCGGTGCCTGTAGAGGTTAAGGGGTGATAAACCAACCAGGATTTGTGTCTCACTGTCAGTCATGGATGAGAGGATTCATTGCCAGCTTCTTTCTGTCTCTTTCATTCTCTTTCTCTCCCCCTCCTGTTTCTCTTTGCCTCTCTCTCGTTCTCACTCTCTAATTCTCACTCTCTCTTTCCAAGTTAACACGAGACTGAACTGAGGTAATATCATTGCCACAAATGGAAATCCACAACAAACCACAATCCAACAATCTCAATTCTCATCTGATCTGTTATAGTGTTAACATTATACATTAAAGTCTTAGCCGCACCCCTTTCCTACGCACGTCTCAGTATTTGGTATTCAGACTTACCTTGTTCAGTTGAGGTGTGGCTCCCTTGCTCTCAATACATTTCACTCAACCACTGAAAACCCTTCCACTTAGTGACCAACAGATTTTCTCGTGGAGTTTTCATTCAATAGGGTTTTCAGTACATTTATCTGAAGCCATCCCTTTAAATATGCTGTACCTTTAAGTTCAAATTTTGTCTACAGACTCAATAGAATGTATGTTGAGAGAAGGGGTTCAGAATATTTGGGATCAATGGAAAGCCATCTGAATATATGCATATTAGTCTCCGTTTCAGCACCAATTGGTAGATACAAAAATACTCTGATTTTATAGATTATTTGGTTTAGGAAAGTATTTATGAAACATAAAAAAACTGGTTTGGAGAGACTTTAAATCAAATCAAATGTTATTTGTCACATGCGCCGAATACAACAGGTGTAGACTTTACAGCGAAATGCTTACTTACAAGCCCTTAACCAACAGTAGTTCAAGAAATAGAGTTAAGAAAATATTTACTAAATAAAAAAATTTAAAAGTAACACAAGAAAATTACATAACAAGGCTATATACAGGTGGTACCGGTACCGAGTCAATGTGCGGGGGTACAGGTTAGTTGAGGTAATTTGTACATGTAGGTAGGGGTAAAGTGACTATGCATAGATAATAAACAGTGAGTAGCAGCAGTGTAAAAACAAAGGTGGGGTCAATTTATATTGTCCGGGTGGCCATTTAAATAATTGTTCAGCAGTCTTATGGCTTTGGGGTAGAAGCTGTTAAGGAGCTTTTTGGTCCTAGACTTGGCGCTCCGGTACCGGGTGCCGTGAGGTAGCAGAGAGACAATCTATCTCCAGACTTGGGTGACTGGAGTCTTTGACAATTTCCTCTGACACCGCCTAGTATGTACAGTGGCTTGCGAAAGTATTCACCCCCTTGTCATTTTTCCCATTTTGTTGTCTTACAACGTGGAATTAAAATGTAATTTGTGTCATTTGACTTGCATAACATGCCTACCACTTTGAAGATGCAAAATATTTTTTACTGTGAAACAAACAAGTAATAAGACCAAAAACAGAACTTGAGCGTGCATAACTATTCACCCCCCCAAAAGTCAAAACTTTGTAGAGCCACCTTTTGCAGCAATTACAGCTGCAAGTCTCTTGGGGTATGTCTCTATAAGGGTATGATTCCGCTGGTGTACAGCAATATTTAAGTCAACCCACAGATTCTCAATTGGATTGAAGTCTGGGCTTTGACTAGGCCATTCCAAGACATTTAAATGTTTCCCCTTAAACCACTCAAGTGTTGCTTTAGCAGTATGCTTAGGGTCATTGTCCTGCTGGAAGGTGAACCTCTGGAAGACTGAAACAGGTTTACCTCAAGAATTTCCCTGTATTTAGCACCATCCATCAGTCCTTCAATTCTGACCAGTTTCCCAGTCCCTGCTGATGAAAAACATGGTGTTTGGTTCTCAGGGTGATGAGAGGTGTTGGGTTTGCGCCAGACATAGCGTTTTCCTTGATGGCCAGAAAGCTCAATTTTAGTCTCATCTGACCAGAGTACTTTCTTCCATATGTTTGGGGAGTCTCCCACATGCCTTTTGGCGAACACCAAACGTGTTTGCTTATTTTTTTGTTTAAGCAATGGCTTTTTTCTGGCCACTCTTCCGTAAAGCCCAACTCTGTGGAGTGTACGGCTTAAAGTGGTCCTATGGACAGATACTCCAATCTCCGCTGTGGAGCTTTGCAGCTCTTTCAGGGTTATCTTTGGTCTCTTTGTTGCCTCTCTGATTAATGCCCTCCTTGCCTGGTCTGTGAGTTTTGGTGGGCGGCCCTCTCGTGGCAGTACCAGGCGGTGATGCAACCGGTCAGGATGCTCTCGATGGTGCAGCTGGATAACTTTTTGAGGATCTGGGGACCCATGTCAAATCTTTTCAGTCTCCTGACGGGGGAAAAGGTGTTATCGTGCTCACGGAATAAAGAAAATGGTGGTTTGAATAATGTACATTGTAGGACTATACCCTGTCTATTGCCTGCACCAACGATGGAACTGTGTGACATGGCCAAGTATTGTGCCAAGGGCTTGGTCTGCGCTCCACTTCATAACAATTTAACACACATGTCTTTAAAAAATATTACTAACTGTTATTAATGATCCTCAGCAACAACCACACAGCCGTGACAGCGTTCACAAAGGAATCAAATGAAGGTAAACGAAAGAATGTAATTACATGAAATTATAATATAGGCTGAAGGGAACTAACAGTAAATTGAATATGGTTTTAGACCTACTTATAATATTTAACATGATAGAAGAGGAGACAGAGAAAGTCTATAATTAAGACATTTGAGAGTGGCCATCCCTGCATTAAAAGGCTGTACATTGCCTCCCGAGTGGCGCAGTGGTCTAAGGCTAGAGAGATTCTGGGTTCAAGTCCAGGCTTTGTCACAGCCGGCCGCGACCGGGAGACCCATGGGGTGGCGCACAATTGGCCCAGCGGCCCTGCTCTCGACCTTATTAAATTGTAAATTAAAGTGCATGGAGAAGAAAAAATAGATGATTTTACAACTTGGAACAGGTTGGTTCGCTAGACTTTATTCATGGTTTCCTCACACGTAAAGGTGTTGGAATTATTAGGGAATGTCAGAAGACTTACTGTAGACACCTCCGCCACACCTTCATTTATTCCATCTCCACCCCAAACTAAGAGTGGGTGAATAGCATGCTACTCTCATGCTTAAGTTCAAGGTCAGAATACACAGAGACAAAAGTTCCATTTACACTCACTTAACTCTGGTCGGAATTGGGCCCTTATAGAATATGCAGTTATCACAGGATCCCCTTCTGACAGCTGCAGTAAACCCGGGTCATGTTCCTTAGGACATGCAACAGAAAACGTTGTGCAAGCTTTTCTTATTGGACAAGACCCGTTTCAGTCACTTTTCTTCCGTTTGGTGCCTAATGAACACGACCCTAATCTCTGTGTGTATGGCAATCTGACATTGCTGTGGGTGCAGCAAGTGGCCATGTGGTGGAGCCAGCGGACAGCAACATCCACTCTCTGCTACGCTTGTGTCTGATGGCCGCAACATATACATTTGCAGTGGGGTGAGTTGAGATATTGAATAGATATTGCAAAGTCATAACATACCCAAATGAATGGGCCAAGAGGGAGAATGTTGTACTGTAGGCTATTGCTTGAATGGTATTTTCTATTCATCCCTTATTAAGAGATCAGGCTACACACACACTTTTACAGGTTCAAATGCAATCATGACTGTTGGTTTTTTAATCAATCAAATAAGAAAACTTTTTTGTATTTCAAACTATAATTGTATGAAATTATTTCTACCTTATTGATCAGGCATATGGAGTGACAACCCCTGCAAGAACTCAGAGGACCTCCTGCATTATCAAAGCTCTGTGACATTTTACCTAGGTGAAGATCTAGGATTAGCTTGCCCTCTCCCATTCCTAACCTTATTTGTTAGTGCGGGAAATGCAAAACTGACCCAAGACAGCATCTACGGGCAACTTTACCCTACACCGTTATGGAAAGAGCCATATATACAGTATTATATGTCTCTATATATGTCTCTGTCTCAAACTGTACACACAATCGAAGATTCATATTACTCCACAGTAGTGGATTGAATATATTTCCTACTCATGAATCCAAAGTGGATGAATCAGCAATTATTCATTTTGACAAACTAAGAGGATTTGCAACATCCATTTTGTCGCTATCTGTCTCATCCTTCAAAGCTTTGATACGTCTTTCATTATGACTAAGTGACAACTCAAGGTCACAGAAACTGAATAGAAACATCCTTTAAACTAAAATTCAAAAGCGACTTTTAGTCATTCGATTAAACGCTACAAATTAATCAAGACATACTATCACCGCTGTATCCTTTCATAGGTGCGATTAACCTAATATAAATCACGAATCTAGTGACTCTGTTTTAAATCGCTGCGACCCCATTTCTTTCTCTCCCCCTCTCTCCCCTAATTTCTCTCTCAATTCAATTCAAAGGGCTTTATTAGCATGGGAAACATATGTTTGCATTGCCAAAGCCAGTGTAATGGATAAACAAAAGTGAAATAAACAATAAAGTTGACAGTAAATATTACACTAACACAAGTTCCAAAAGAATAGAGACATTTCAAATGTCATTATGTCTCTATACAGTGTTGTAACGATGTGCAAATAGTAAAAAAAAAAAATGAAAATAACAAAACATAAATATGGGTTGTATTTACAATGGTGTTTGTTCTTCACTTGTTGCCCTTTTCTTGTGGCAACAGGTCACACATCTTGCTGCTGTGATGGCACACTGTGGTATTTCACCCAGTAGATATGGGAGTTTATCAAAATTGGGTTTGTTTTCGAATTCTTTGTGAGTCTGTGTAATCTGAGGGAAATATGTGTCTCTAATATGGTCATACATTTGGCAGGAGGTTAGGAAGTGCAGCTCAGTTTCACCTTATTTTATGGGCATTGTGCACATAGCCTGTCTTCCCTTGAGAGCCAGGTCTGCCTACGGTGGCCTTTCTCAATAGCAAGGCTATGCTCACTGAGTCTGTACATAGTCAAAGCTTTCCTTCATTTTGGGTCAGTCACAGTGGTCAGGTATTCTGCCACTGTGTACTCTCTGTTTAGGGTCAAATAAAATTCTAGGTTGCTCTGTTTATTTGTTCATTCTTTCCAATGTGTGATGTAAGTAATGATTTAGTTGGGTCTAATTGTGTTGCTGTCCTGGGGCTCTGTGGGGTGTGTTTGTGAACGGAGCCCCAGGACCAGCTTGCTTAGGGGACTCTTCTCCAGGTTAATCTCTCTGTAGGTGATGGCTTTGTTATGGAAGGTTTGGGAATCACTTCCTTTTAGGTGGTTGTAGAATTTAACGTCTCTTTTCTGGATTTTGATAATTAGCGGGTATAGGTCTAATTCTGCTCCTCATGCATTATTTGTTGTTTTACGTTGTACACAGAGGATATATTTGCAGAATTCTGAAATGCAGTCTCAATCTGGTGTTTGTTCCATTTTGTAAATTCTTGGTTGGTGAGCTGACCCCAGACCTCACAACCATAAATGGCAATGAGTTCTATAACCGATTCAAGTATTTTTAGCGAGATCCTAATTGGTGTGTCAAATTTTATGTTCCCTTTGATGGCATAGAAGGCCCTTCTTGCCTTGTCTCTCAGATCGTTCACAGCTTTGTGGAAGTTACCTGTGATGTTTAGGCCGAGGTATGTATAGTTTGTGCGCTCTAGGGCAACGATGTCTAGATGGAATTTGTATTGGTGGTCCTGGCAACTGGACCTTTTTTGGAACACTATTATTTTGATCTTACTGAGATTTACTGTCAGGGCCCAGGTCTGGCAGAACCTGTGCAGAAGGTCTAGGTGCTGCTGTGGGCTCTCCTTGGTTGGGGACAGAAGCACCATCAGCAAACAGTAGACATTTGACTTCAGATTCTACTAGGGTGAGTCCGGGTGCTACAGACTGTTCTAGTGCCCTTGCCAATTCATTGATTATATATGTTGAAGAGGGTGGGGCTTAAGCTGCATCCCTGTCTCGCCCTGTGGAAAGAAATGTGTGTTTTTTTTGCCAATTTTAACCGAACACTTGTTGTTTGTGTACATGAATTTTAGAATGTCAAATGTTTTTCCCCCAAACACCAATTTCTGTCAATTTGTATAGCAGACCCTCATGCCAAATTGAGTCAAAAGCTTTTTTGAAGTCAACAAAGCATGAGAAGACTTTGCCTTTGTTTTGGTTTGTTTCTTTGTCAATTAGCATGTGCAGGGTGAATACGTGGTCTGTCGTATGGTAATTTGGTAAAAAGCTAATTTGACATTTGCGGGGGGAAGGCAGGTGTGTGTAATGATGGTGGCAGGAGTGCGTAATGCTGCGGAGCCTGGCGCCTTTGAGCGCCAGGGAGGGGGAGCGGGAGCAGGCGTGACACAGTACATTGTTTTCACTGAGGAAAATGTACAAGTCTGCTGTTAATGATAATGCTGAGGATTTCCCCAAGGTTGCTGTTGAAGCATATCCCACGGTAGTTATTGGGGTCAAATTTTCTTTCACTTTTGTGGATTGGGATTATCAGTCCTTGGTTCCAAATATTGGAGAAGATGCCAGAGCTGAGGATGATGTTAAAGAGTTTTAAGTATAGCCAATTGGAATTTGTGGTCTGTATATTTTATAATTTCAAGTAGGATACCATCAACACCACAGGCCTTTTCTGGGTTGGAGGGTTTGTATTTTGTCCTGTAGTTCATTCAATGTAATTGGAGAATCCAGTGAGTTCTGGTAGCCTCTAATAGCTTCTTTTTCCATTGTTTATTTCAGTATTGTTTAAGTGATTCACCATAGTGAAGGTGTAGACTGGTTTTCTGGGTCTCTGTTTTTGGTTGGATAGGTTACTCAATTTCTTTCTTAGGTTTTTGCATTCTTCATCAAACCATTTGTCATTATTGTTAATTTTCTTAAGTTGTCTGCTTGAAATATTTTGATTTGATAGGGAAGCTGAAAGGTCAAATCTACTGCCAGGTTTACACCTTCACTATTACAGTGAAATGTTTTTTCCAGGAAGTTGTCTAAAAGGGATTGAATTTGTTGTTGCCTAATTGTTTACTACTTTACTACACTACTTTCCTTCCATCTATAGCATTTCTTAATAGTGTAGTTCCTATGGCTTTGACGCCTCATGATTGAGTATTGCTCTGTTCAGGTAGACTGTGATTTAGCTGTGATCTGATAGGGGTGTTAGGTATTGCTCTGTTCAGGTAGACTGTGATTTAGCTGTGATCTGATAGGGGTGTTAGGTATTGCTCTGTTCAGGTAGACTCACTAAATCGACACTAGACTATCCCCACAATCCATAACGAGACAAGTCCATCTGACACTAAATCGACACTAGACATAGGGGTGTTAGGTATTGCTCTGTTCAGGTAGACTGTGATTTAGCTGTGATCTGATAGGGGTGTTAGGTATTGCTCTGTTCAGGTAGACTGTGATTTAGCTGTGATCTGATAGGGGTGTTAGGTATTGCTCTCTTCAGGTAGACTGGGATTTAGCTGTGATCTGATAGGGGTGTTAGTGGGCTGACTGTGAACACACTGCCAGATGCTTTATGGCATCTCTGTCACTCCAACCATACTCTCTCTCTCTCTCTCTCTCTCTCTCTCTCTCTCTCTCTCTCTCTCTCTCTCTCTCTCACTTTCTCCCTCTCTCCCCCACCCTCCAATCTCTTTCTCTTTCTTCCAACTCTCTCTCCCCCCAAAACGTTCTCCCCCCACCCTCTCTATTTTGGCTGGCACCACACTGTCAGTCGCTGAGCGACAATTAATTAACAGGAGGATGTTAATGGCGCGCCACTTAAGCGCGGCAGGTCACCCCTGGTAATCAAGGTGTATTTTACACAAATCAAATGATCATACACAGGTCTGACATCTCTCCCTGAGTACCCTACTCACCCATCATTCATCATCTCATTCACCTTTGCGTTCCCTCCGCTCTGCTGCCGAGCATACAGATACAAAACAAATCAAACTTTATTTGTCACATGCGCCGAATACAGCAAGTGTAGACCTTACCGTAAAATGCTTACTTACAAGCCCTTAACCAACAGTGCAGTTCAAGAAGAGTTAAGAAAATATTTACCAAATAAACTAAAGTAAAAAGTAACACAATAACAATAATGAGGCTATATACAGGGGGTACCGGTACAGAGTCAATGTGGAGGCTATATACAGGGGGTACCGGTACAGAGTCAATGTGGAGGCTATATACAGGGGGTACCGGTACAGAGTCAATGTGGAGGCTATATACAGGGGGTACC
>QNTS01005010.1:26842-39407 GCA_003317085.1 Hucho hucho
GAACACATCCATGGCTGGGTGTTCTGGGCCGAGGATGAAACTGTGTAAGCTGCATGTAACAGAAACAGCCCAGAGAAGAACACAGTGTCATGATAACGCACAGAGGAGGAAAATGCTTCTAATTACGGCTAATTGTCTTCAAGTAAACATAGTTGCAGCTTGCTGTTAATTGTCCTAATCAGACCATACTGAAACATTGGCCTTACTGATCTCTTCAGGGCCTGGCTAATCATCCTCACTGATCTCATCAGGACCTGGCTAATCATCCTTACTGATATATTCAGGGCCTGGCTAATCATCCTCACTGATCTCTTCAGGGCCTGGCTAATCATCCTTATTGATATTTTCAGGGCCTGGCTTATCATCCTTACTGATCTCTTCAGGGCCTGGCTAATCATCCTCACTGATCTCTTCAGGGCCTGGCTAATCATCCTTACTGATCTCTTCAGGGCCTGGTTAATCATCCTTACTGATATCTTCAGGGCCTGGCTAATCATCCTCACTGATCTCATCAGGGCCTGGCTAATAATCCTTACTGATATCTTCAGGGCCTGGCTTATCATCAGCCTACTAGCCAAATGTCCAATGTGATGTTGTTGGAAGATGGTAGAAACTGAAGAGCTAGTTAAACATGAGTCAACTTCTGATCATAACCCACACAGACCCATGTTTTACTATCCTCTTCTCTGTTCATCCCTATCAAACCAAAATAGCGTAGCAGTCGGACATGTGTTTGTTTTGTCCCATGTAAATAGTCTGTTAATAGTAAATAGTCTGCTTCTTCATTTTTTTGTATATATTTTAATCTCACTTTCCATCTATGAACTAAATATACTTTCCTGCAACCCGCCTCACCCAATGTGGTACGGATCTGCTATTTTTATACTTTATAACTGGAACCTCCATCAGAAGATAGCCAGCTAACTAGCTACTAGCTAGTAGTCATTGTTAGCCAATGCTAGCGGTCTTCACCCTTAGCTCAGACACCAGCCAGCTTTGCTCGGTCAATACCTGCCAGTCTGCTCAGTGCGATATCAACCCAGAGCATATCGGACTGCTTTTCTCTACCACATCACCGGATTCTTGCCCCAAGCTCTGGACCATTACACTGAATCATCGCAGCTACTAGCTAGCTGCAACCGAGTGGCTATTGTTGGCTAACGCCTCTGTCCCGAAGCAAGCACCAGTTAGCCTTGAGCTAGCCTCAAGCTAGGCCCATCTCCCGGCCAGCCCGACAAAGTATACCAGCTAATTCTTGGGCTACAATACCTCTTTTGCCAATTGGCCTGGACCCTTTATTGTCGACCCCCAGCCCCGCTGATCCATCATGACTGGTCTGCCAACGTAATCGTCCGATGTGGTTTCAACAGTCTTTTCCGTTGCGATGTCGCCAAAGACCCATCTGCTAGCCCCGGCCCGCTAGCTTTCTGAACGGTGTGTCTCCCGCTCGCCTAGCGTAGTAGGGACAGCCGAAACCGCTCCCTGACTCACCTATTGCTGCTCATTGGACCCTATGATCACTCAGCTACACAGCTGATGCCTGCTGGACTGTTCACTAACACGGTACCTCATTTTGTTAATCTGTCGGCCCCAGCCTCGAACTCAGGCCCTGTGTTTTCCTACCTGTTGTTGTCTTAGCTCTCCCGATCAACACCTGTGATTGCTTTATGACTCTCTCTAATGTCAATATGCCTTGTCTACTGCTGTTTCAGTTAGTTCCTATTGCTTTATTTCACTGTAGAGCGCCCAGTCCCGATCAACATGCCTTAGATAGCTCTTTAGTCCCACCCCCCACACATAAGGAGACCTCACCTGGCTTAACTGGTGCCTCCAGAGATGCAACCTCAACCTCATCGTCCCTCAATGCCTAGGTTTACCTGCACTGTATCCAGAAATCTGCTCCTTTTACTCTCTGTTCCCAACGTACTAGACGACCAGTTCTTATAGCCTTTAGCCACCCTTATCCTACTCCTCCTCGGTTCCTCTGGTGATGTAGAGGTTAACCCAAGCCCTGTAGCCCCCAAGACAGAACTGCCAAAGGGGGCGGAGTTGCAATCTACTGCAGAGACAGCCTGATGAGTTCTGTCATACTATCCAGGTCTGTGCCCAAACAGTTTCTACTTTTAAAAATCCACCTTTCCAGAAATAAGTCTCCACTTGTTATAGACCCCCCTCAGCCCCCAGCTGTGCCCTGGACACCATATGTGAATTAATTGCCCCCCATCAACCTTCAGAGTTTGTACTGTTAGGTGACCTAAACTGGAATATGCTTAACCTATTAGGGAGCGGCAGCAGAGGTGTCGGTTTTGGAGAGTCTGGCGTGCCCAAAGTAAAATGCCTGCCACTCAGGCCCAGAAACTAGGATATGCACATAAGTAGTACTATTGGAAACACTCTGAAGTTTCTAAAACTGTTAAAATAATGTCTGTGAGTATAACAGAACTGATATAGCAGGCGAAAACCCGAGGAATTCTGTCCGGAATTTTTATTTTTGTGACATGCCCTCACTTTCAATAGCTGCCTATGGGATTCTCAGTAAAATAGCTCCCAGATTGGAGTACCTATGGCTTCCACTAGATGTCAACAGTCTTTAGACAGTGTTTCATGACTTTATCATGGAAGACAACCGAACAGAAGAAGAATTTGTGAGAGGAGTCAGGAAGTCACAGTTTTTGGTGCGTGAGACCGTGAGCACGTTCCTCGATATTTACCTTTTATATCGTTTAGGATATTATCCGTGTGAAATATAATCGTTAATATACATAAAAGTATACCTAAGTATACATTATAAATGATGTTTGATTTGTTTGGGAAAAGTTGATAGGTATAATTTATGGTTGTGGATTTATGCTAATGAATAAAATATATGAAGTGCTATCATCAAACAATCAAATGTTGTGCTTTCACCGTAAAGCCTTTTTTGAAATCTGACAACGCAGTGATATTGCCAAGACTCTAACCTTTTGATGACTATGCAACACTTGTATATTGATTAATGTTTTATAATTCAACTTTTGGATTTTGAATTTGGCGCCTTACATTTCCCCGGGTAGTGTCGGGAATGGGGCGCTAGCGCCCCAATGATCCGTAAGAGGTTTAACACCCCGGCCGTCCTACAATCTAAGCTAGATGCCCTCAATCTCACACAAATTATCAAGGAACCTACCAGGTACAACCCTAAATCCGTAAACATGGGCACCCTCATACATCCTGACCAACTTGCCCTCTAAATACACCTCTTGTCATATCTGCTCCTGCTACGCCCTCTGCTGGTCATCCGGTGTCTCACTGACCTGCAGATCTTCCCCTGTACTCTCTCTCTCTCTATCCCTCTCTGTTTTAATTGTGTGGTTGGAGACAGGTGTGCTGGGAGACAGGTGTGCTGGAGTCAGAGCAATTCCCTACCTGCTGCAACTTGTCCAGTAATCAAGACCTCTACAAATACCTTTCCTGACAACTCTACTCTGCCGTAATCTGCTCGTAATCTCTGCTCAGTCAGTTATATTCTAGCCTTTAGTCTTTTCTCAAGATCCTGTTGCTCTGCTGTGCTTGTTTTCCTGCCTTACACCATTTTTGTCCTCTCCTTGCAGTACCACTCTGTCTCTGGCTCCTGTCTCCTCTTCCACATATCACCACCAACCACCTTGCTCTGGATTGCACTCCCCACCATACCTTGGACTCCACTCAGGACCTGTTTCCCAGTTCTGCTCAGCCAACTCCAACCTCACTCTACACTCCTGGTTTTTGCAACTCATCTGAGCTACCCTGGTTCTGCACTCCATCTTTCTCTGTTAAATAAACATTTTTGGTGCATTCATCCCGGCTTCCTCTCTGAGTCCGCTCTTGGGTTCCCCCCTTTTGCTCCACATAACACCTCTGCTGTCTTCAACCAGGATTTCAGCGATCACTGCCTCATTGCCTGCGTCCGTAATGGGTCCACGGTCAAACAACCACCCCTCATCACTGTCAAACGTAGAGGATGCCTGGTTGTTCTTTAAAAGTGCTTCCCTCACCATCTTAAATAAGCATGCCCCATTCAAAAAATGTAGAACTAAGAACAGATATAGCCCTTGGTTCACTCCAGACTTGACTGCCCTTGACCAGCACAAAAATATCCTGTGGCGTACTGCATTAGCATCGAATAGGGAAGTTTTCAGGGAAGTCAGGAACAAATATACACAGTCAGTTAGGAAAGCCAAGGCTAGCTTTTTCAAGCAGAAATGTGCTGTAGAACTAATTCCAAAAAGTTTTGGGACACTGTAAAGTCCATGGAGAATAAGAGAACCTCCTCCCAGCTGCCCACTGCACTGAGGCTAGGAAACACTGTCACCATCAATAAATCTATGATAATCGAGAATTTCAAGAAGCATTTATCTACGGCTGGCCATGCTTTCCACCTGGCTACCCCTACCCCGGCCAACAGCTCTGCACAGCAACTTGACCAAGCCCCCCCATTTCTCCTTCACCCAAATCCAGATAGCTGATGTTCTGAAAGAGCTGGAAAATCTGGACCCCTACAAATCAGCTGGGCTAGACAATCTGGACCCTCTCTTTCTAAAATGATCCGCCAAAAATTTTACAACCCCTATTACTAGCCTGTTCAACCTCTCTTTCGTATCGTCTAAGATCCCTAAAGATTGGAAAGCTGCCGCGGTCATCCCCCTCTTCAAAGGGGGAGACACTCCAGACCCAAACTGTTACAGACCTATATCCATCCTGCCCTGCCTTTCTAAAGTCTTCGAAAGCCAAGTTAACAAACAGATCACCGACCATTTCGAATCCCACCGTACCTTCTCCACTATGCAATCTGGTTTCCGAGCTGGTCATGGGTGCACCTCAGCCACGCTCAAGGTCCTAAACGATATCATAACCGCCATCGATAAAAGACAGTACTGTGCAGCCGTCTTCATCGACCTGGCCAAGGCTTTCGACTCTGTCAATCACCGCATTCTTATCGGCAGACTCAATACCATTGGTTTCTCAAATGACTGCCTCGCCTGGTTCACCAACTACTTCTCAGAGTACAGTGTGTCAAATCAGAGGGCCTGTTGTCCGGACCTCTGGAAGTGTCTATGGGGGTGCCACAGGGTTAAATTCTCGGGCCGACTCTCTTCTCTGTATATATCAATGATGTCACTCTTGCTGCTGGTGATTCTCTGATCCACCTCTACGCAGATGACACCATTCTGTATACATCAGGCCCTTCTTTGGACACATGGTAACAAACCTCCAAACAAGCTTTAATGCCATACAACAATCCTTCTGTGGCCTCCAACTGCTCTTAAATGCTAGTAAATCTAAATGCATGCTCTTCAACCGATTGCTGCCCACACCCGCCTGCCCAACTAGCATCACTACTCTGGACGGTTCTGACTTAGAATATGTGGACAACTACAAATACCTAGGTGTCTGGTTAGACTGTAAACTCTCCTTCCAGACTCACATCAAGCACCCACACGTAGCACGTGCTCCAGCAGGTATATTTCACTGGTCATCCCCAAAGCCAACACCTCCTTTGGCCGTCTTTCCTTCCAGTTCTCTGCTGCCAATGACTGGAACGAATTGCAAAAATCACTGAAGCTGGAGACTTATATCTCCCTCACTAACTTTAAGCATCAGCTGTCAGAGCAGCTTACCGATCACTGCACCTGTACACAGCCCATCTCTAAATAGCCCACCCAACTACCTCATCCCCATATTGTTATTCTTTTTTTTTGCTCTTTTTTTCACCCCAGTATCTCTACTTGCACATCATCATCTGCACATCTATCACTCCAGTGTTAATGCTAAATTGTAATTATTTCGCCACTATGGCCTATTTATTGCCTTACCTCCCTAATCTTACTACATTTGCACACACTGTATATAGATTTTTCTATTGTGTTATTGATTGTACTCTTGTTTATCCCATGTGTAACTCTGTGTTGTTGTTTTTGTCACACTGCTTTGCTTTATTTTGGCCAGGTCGCAACTGGCCTACCTGGTTAAATAAAGGTGAAATAAAAAATAAAATTAAAAATAACCTGTCTGAAGCTTCATCCACCCTACACACTCAGCCAGTCAGAGATATCAAACACAATCACTTCCTCCACCATATATTGTAACTATCTATAGGGAAAGTGCAGATAGGTATATGGTGGAGGCAGTGGGCCCATCAAGGTCAGCTCTCTACTGCTTTACTCAGCGTGATTGATACTCAGGGTGATTGATACTGCTGATCTCTTCACTACACTGAAATAAAACAGACTAATTGGTGGCTGGCCTCGAACGCTGTATAAATCAGATATAGAGAGGGAACGTTTCCACTCCCTCCGTGCTGCAGAGACCAACTTTCCTCTTTTTCATTAACTGTTTCATTTAATCATAGTAGTGAGTGTTTGTTCTACTGGCTGATCTTACTCGACAGGATCCTAATCAATGGTGTGCTGCTTGACTAATGAACCAAGACTAATTCTGTGTCTCACACATTAAATGTTAGAACAACTGCAGTTTGCTCATTTGGAGTTATACATCGCTATTGATGAAACAACAGGGGCCAAATCAATCAATGTGAGGTTAAAACAAACATTGATATAGTATCAAATACTTTGATGAACATAACTGCACAATCTCACTCACACATGCAAAACACACACATATACACACATATAACCAGTTACACTCACAGTGATTCGTTCATCTCTGTCATCGATGTTGGCACTGTCCTTCTTCCAGGATATGCTAGGTTCAGGATGCCCGCGAGGGGGCATACACTCTAGGACTGCAGGCTCGCCCGCTGCCACCATTATATCAGCAGGGTTCTGTCTGAAGTCATCACGTAGTACTGCAGAAAGAGAGTAAGAGAAAGGGTTAACATGAGGTCGGCACTGGCAGAGATTAGCTTTGACCCCAAGGGCATAATAACACCAAAACCAGTCACTCCAGTTAGACAGGAAAGTAGATTTGACATGCATTGTGTCATCTACAGACCACAACACTGATCTACAGCAACAACATTACGACAAGAGGAAACCGCCACAGTGTTACCATAGCCTATAATTGGGGACTGTCACCGATCCGTCACAACTTGGACATGGCCGCAGTGACCACTTCTATCAGAGTAGACTATAAATAACCATGGATTGTCATACCACGATTGGCTGGAGCACTGGCCACAGCATGTGTGTCATACACCTACCCACAAGGCCTTGTTGACAATGTGCTCCATACCAATGGTGATAGTGTGCATCCACACATGAGAACAGCTTTGACCAACCATCTCCCCTCTTTACCACATCACACTGTCTCTCTGTGTCAGCATAATGACATGGGGTATAAGACACGCCTCTGAAAACACACATCATCCCCTCCTCATCATCGCCCCTTCATCACATTTCGCTTTCACTTCCTGTTTATACATATGACCCTGATAGTGGCTGATGTATCGTGCAGTTACATTACAAGTCGTCAACAGGTTTGGGACAGCATTTTCATCTGTATTGATTTTCTGTAATGTAAAAATATACCACTCCCCTCGCTGGAATCAAACCCACTCTTATAGACAGTCAGAGACGAATTTTCCCAGAAAAAGGCCCATTAGTGTGGGGGTATAGAAGCCGTCTGTCTAATAGATAAGGACAACAGGGCTGAGCTAATGTGACATAGGGAAATGCCGTTTTACGGGGAACAAATGATCTCATTCAGCCAACAACATGATAGTACCGCAGCATCATATAAACACTACGGACATTAGAGACAGTGTTCTTTATCTAGACTAAATGAAGAGAACACAAACCACATCCTATACTCTACAAAGTGCACTACTTTTGACAAGAGCTGTCATCAAAAGTAGTGCACTAAGCACTCCATGAAATGCATGCACAGTAACTCAGTCCAGTAACAATTTGGAATAGTATGTATGTCACAGCAGCATTGTAAAGCTGAGAGGCGGCAGGATGGTTGTGGGCTGCTATCAGAGGGTCAGAGCCTAGCTAAAGCCTCTCTGCCTCCCCAGCGGTAGTGTTGAAGATAAACTGGAGAGATTTACGAGAGGACAGAAGGTAATGAAAAACCAACAACCCTCCATCTATAGACGGCGAGGCAGTAATCACTTTCCCAGCTCGGGTATATCTGTCTGTACACACAGAAAAAACATGTTCTCATAAACTAAAGGCTGAAATCCTAGTCAGTCTCAAGTATGCAAGGTCGGCACAATGTGTGCCTATGTAGGACAGTGTTTATGAGTGTTTATGTATGTGAGCCATGCATGTGTGTGTACGTGTCTCTACTGAAGGTGTGTGTGTGTATGTGTATTTGTCTGTGTGTGAGCATGTGTATGCACACATGTGAATGTGTGTGTGGAATACCACCTTCTCCTTTCCACCATCTCAATGTCTCACTCCCCAGAACCTGCTCCTAGTCACCATGGAGCACCTCCTCCACCTCCCAACTCCTATAATTGGGGGCTGTCACCGATCAGTCACAATGTGGACATGGCCGCAGTGACCACTTCTAGTATACAATAAATAACCATGGATTGTCATACCATGATTGGCTGGACCACTGGCCTCAGCATGTGTGTCATACACCTACCCCCAAGGCCTTGTTGACAATGTGCTCTATACCAAGGGTGATAGTGTGCATCCACACGAGACGTGTGCAGAGAGTATGGATGCAACTCCCTCTGAACATGCTTCTAGTCACCTCCTACACCTCCCTCCACCCCACACAGATCAAAGACAGGCTCACGCCAGGAAACACCAACCTCCTGACAGCCAACAAAATCCTTTAAGCACTTAATTGGCCATCGCTGCACCGAGCTGAGATACCCCTCTCTCTCTCTGCCTGCTTCTTGTAACTTCCCAGCATGAGGGAGGGGGTTTATGTACGGCAGAGTGGAGGGGAACCCAATCCCCCTGTAGGAAATGGCTTTTAGAGGGAGATCTATAGGAAGTAATGGTTTCTCCAGGCTTCTCTAGCTTCAGACCCAACACCTTGTCACATACAGCAGCAGAACACTGTATGACCCCCATCACAATGCAGGTCTCCACATGTGGTATACCTGACTCTAAAGCAATGGGATGTGTGTATTTATTATCTCTTGTTGATAGGCAGAAACACTGTTATAACAATATGACATCCTCCATTGAAACGCACGTGTGCAAAAGGAATTTTAAGAATTTATTTATTTCTAACGAGGCAAAATACTCCTACTCCTCCACATAGCCTAACAAACCTCCAGCTGAGCTGTAAATGTGCTCATGAGCGCAGGTCAAAACAGGCAGGGTCGTTCGCTGAGAAAGAGGAGGATATAAACATAAACATCAGCTTCACTAGAACACTGGCTCCATCTGTACAGACAAAGCCAGCCAGATCAGAGATCAGAGATCAGAGATGTTGATCAGAGATGTTGTGTGAATCAAAGCCTTGAAAAGTGCTGCAATGTCCTCCCACTGAAAGATAGCTATTCACACTCCAAACATTAGCAAGGCTACATAAAGAGAGACACTCAACTAGAGAACACTAGAGGAGAGGAGATTAGAGAACACTAGAGGAGAGGAGACTAGAGAATACTGGAGGAGAGGAGACTAGAGGAGAGGAGACTAGAGGAGAGGAGACTAGAGAACACTAGAGGAGAGGAGACAAGAGGACACTGGAGGAGAGGAGACTAGAGAACACTAGAGGAGAGGAGACTGGAGAACACTGGAGGAGAGGACACTAGAGAACACTGGAGGAGAGGAGACTAGAGCACACTAGAGGAGAGGAGAATAGAGAACACTAGAGGAGAGGAGACTAGAGGAGAGGAGACCAGAGAACACTAGAGGAGAGGAGACAAGAGGACACTGGAGGAGAGGAGACTAGAGAGCACTGGAGGAGAGGAGACAATTTTATTTGTTATTTATTTAACCTTTATTTAACTAGGCAAGTCAGACTAGAGGAGAGGAGACTGGAGCACACTGGAGGGGAGGAGAATAGAGGAGAGGAGACTAAAGGAGAGAACACTAGAGGAGAGGAGACAAGAGGACACTGGAGGGGAGGAGACTAGAGGAGAGGAGACTAGAGGAGAGAACACTAGAGGAGAGGAGACAAGAGGACACTAGAGGAGAGGAGACTAGAGAACACTGGAGGAGAGGACACTAGAGAACACTAGAGGAGAGGAGACAAGAGAACACTAGAGGAGAGGAGAATAGAGAGACTTATAACTGGATTCTCCCTGGAGATTGATAGAGACGGAGAGAGAGAGAGGGAGAAAAGGAGAGAGGAAGGCAGGTGAGAGCTGGCATCCTCTAGTGTTTACAGCAACACAACCCAGTGACCTCCACTCCTCCTATACATCCCTCACTCCCCCGCCTGGCTCGCTGTCCTCTCTCCTCCCCCCGACACCTTTCCTCCACAAGCACAGCTGACTACTGCACATCACACAGTGCAGCGGACAACCCTGGCCACCTGCATGGGGAGAAACATAATCTTACGAGAGAATTGGAGAGGAAAGAAAGAGAGAGAATGATGGATGAGGGACTGGAGCGAACCTCTAACTCTTTCACAAGAACCACAGTCAGATCCGTAGCATTGCCAAGAGAGGCTGCCTCTGGTCTCCTGGTCTCTCTGTGAGATCCTCTGTCCCTGTTCTGATAGGAACGGGAGGGAGGGAGGGCGGGATGGAGGGCCCTGCTGTGTGCTGTCATGCATGTTTTTTGGATAATGAGCCTCCACTACCATTCTCTCTCTCTCCCTGCTCCCTCCCTCCCTCCCTCTCGTGAACCTACAGCTGTCCCCTACCAGATAATGTTTCCTGGCCCCTTAACAATAAGGCCAAGCACAGTGTGAATGGGTGTATATGTGTGTGCCTTGCCTGTCTTAATATGTGGGTCACACAGGTTCCAGCATGAAGACACATCTTTGTCCTTCCTGGCTTTACTCACTGTGCTGCTGATGTGATGATGGGAGGCAACAGAATGACTGTCAGTCAGACAGTGTCTTTCTAAGGGCATTGGAAGGTATTCTCTATGGTTATAAACTATCTATACTGAACAAAAATGTATATTTCAAAGATTTTACAGTTCATAGAAGGAAATCAGTCAATTGAAATAAATTCATTAGGCCCTAATTTATGGATATCGCATGACTGGGCAGGGCCCTAGCCAACAATAATAATTATTATTTTCACACAAAATGACTTTATTACAGACAGACATACTCCTCAGGACATTCTCTAAAATGAAGTTGAATGGCGGCTTATGGTAGAGAAATGAACATTCAACTATCTGGCAACAACTCGGTTGGACATTCCTGCAGTCAGCATGCCAGTTGCACACTCCCTCAAAACATCTGTGGCATTGTGTTGTGTGACAAAACTTCACATTTTAGAATTACCTTTTTATTGTGTAATGATCATGCTGGTTAATCAGCTTCTTGATATGCCACATAAATAGTGTATGATAAGAATGGTGTATCAATAGTTAAATAAATGCCTAGTTAAATAAAGGTTAAATAAAAATAACTAAATCAATGTGTTTCAATGCGTTGCTGGTTAAAGAGAAAACTCTCATCTTATCAGGGCTCCTCCCTATCATTTTGACAGACAACTGGCTGAGGAGATAGCAGCCATTGGTAGGATGCTGCAGTGCAGCCATTGGTAGGATGCTGCAGTGCAGCCATTGGTAGGACTGTGCAAGGCTTCTGTCTGGTCTCCAGTGGGAAACATCTTCAAGGCTCTTCCTGGCTCTGCAGTGGAAAACATCTTTAAGGCTCTGCCTGGGTCTGGATCTGTCTCTAACGTAACTGTACAGACCTGACCAATCACTCCCCAGGTCCACAGTAGCACATTAGGGCTGAGCACAGGCTACCTCAAATAACTATGATAATCTCTTGTAGTGGAGACTCCCTTAGAGAAGGTCTTCAACTAGCCCTCTCTGCTGCCCAAACTCATTGGTTCTCCTATTCAACCCTCTCTGCCCCCCCCCTCACTCTCTTTCTTCCCTGGGAAATTGAAACCAGATGCTGAAATGTCAAATTAAAATGAGATTCCAGTGTGCTTTCGACATTAATGAAAATGAAGACTTAATGCGGCACACAAGCCTGAACGGGATGATCAAATGAGCTTTGTTCAGAGGAAATTAAAGGGATTACAGTAAGCTTCCCCACACAAATCTGCACCAGTATTAAAGAAATACCCATTGGGGAACTGAAGATTTGTCCAAAAGCATACAAAAACAAACCTGGAAGAAACACAAGAAGCTGGATCGATCTGCCTTCGGTTTGCAGCATTTCCGCAAAACAATAGTCAAAGTGAACATGACTGACCACAGAAGAAGAAACAAAAGTTAGAGTGAACATGACTAACCACAGAAGAAGAAACAATAGTCAGAGTGAACATGACTAACCACAGAAGAAGAAACAATAGTCAGAGTGAACATGACTAACCACAGAAGAAGAAACAATAGTCAGAGTGAACATGACTAACCACAGAAGAAGAAACAATAGTCAGAGTGAACATGACTAACCACAGAAGAAGAAACAATAGTCAGAGTGAACATGACTAACCACAGAAGAAGAAACAATAGTCAGAGTGAACATGACTAACCAC
>QNTS01005010.1:65313-79415 GCA_003317085.1 Hucho hucho
AGTCTGGTCACTACACAGTCTGGTCACTGCATAGTCTGGTCACTGCATAGTCTGGTCACTACACAGTCTGGTCACTGCATAGTCTGGTCACTGCATAGTCTGGTCACTACACAGTCTGGTCACTACACAGTCTGGTCACTACACAGTCTGGTCACTACACAGTCTGGTCACTACATAGTCTGGTCACTACATTGTCTGGTCACTGCATAGTCTGGTCACTGCATAGTCTGCTCACTACATAGTCTACTTAATTGGTTTGGAGAGGGTTTGGGCTCCGGTGTCATACTGGAGAAGGTGTAAATATACAGGCTGTCAGAGGGCAAGACGGCTGTTTTGATTGGCTGGCTGACTGGACCAGGGCACCATGGGAGATATGACCGCCATGTTTGTGTTGGAAAGAAAGAGAATGGGGGGAGGGGGTGGGGGGGCTCTCAGCACCCTACACAGACACTGAACACACACACCCCTGAATATCACCCATTCCTACACCATGGCTGTTATTGGCCTGTCTCCCAGCCCTCCTAACCATCAACTAGCCGTGAAATATGGTATCATAAAACGCTGTGGATTTTTCCATTATGAGGAACCCATGAATTATTCAAAACACTGTAACGACGGCGGACCTTCTCTCTCTCCGTCTTGTGGGATGACTTTCCAGAGACAAGACGACCACCCGGCTTACGGAGAAAGGATGAAAATAAAAGTACTGTTCTCGAAAAAATTACCAAGGAACGGGGAAAGGAGAGAGAGGGAGAGGGAGGAGCAGAGGAGGGCGCCTGGAAAATAAGGGACTGCAGCTCAGAGAATGACAGGTGCTAAAGTGGACTCCTCACCTCACCACTGGTGCTAATTTTCCTGCTTACACACAGTTAAGTATTAGTATTTGGAATACCTCCCTAGTGACGGACACATCAGAAGAAGGGCGGGATCCCTCTAATGCAAGGGGCTCCCGAGTGGCACAGCGGTCTAAGGCACTGCATCTCAGTCCCATAGGGCGGTGCACAACTGGCAGTGCACAATTGGCCAAGCTTCGTCCGGGTTAGGGTTTGGCCAGGGTAGACCGACATAAGAAATAAGAATTTGATCTTAACTGACTTAAACAAAGGTTAAATCAAATATAAAAACCCAAACTGTTTCACTCAGGCCCCTCTTCCATTATTGCAGAACATCCCCTCGCCACGCCCCCTTATGTGTGTTCCAGTCATATCTGAGTGACTCAAACAACAAAATCAGATGGGCAGAGAAACCTAGCTGACGTTAGCTGACATGGGCTAGTTGATCTGGACATTTCTGTTATAAGTTATAAATAGCTCTCTAAGGTCTTTTTTTTGTTCTTTTTTTTATTTCCCCTTTATTTAACCAGGTAGGCAAGTTGAGAACAAGTTCTCCTTTACAACTGCGACCTGGCCAAGATAAAGCAAAGCAGTTCAACACATACAACAACACAGAGTTACACACTGGAGTAAACAAACACTCAGTCAATAATACAGTAGAAAAAAACAAATCTATATACAATGTGTGCAAATGAGGTAAGATAAGGAACATAAGGCAATAAATAGGCCATGGTGGCAAAGTAATTACAGTATAGCAATTTAACACTGGAATGGTAAATGAATGTGCAAAGTAAAAATACTGGGGTGCAAAGGAGCAAGATAAATAAATGACTATGGTAGGGGATGAGGTAGTTGGTTGGGCTATGTACAGGTGCAGTGATCTGTGAGCTGCTCTGACAGCTGGTGCTTAAAACTAGTGAGGGAGATAAGTGTCTCCAGTTTCAATGATTTGTGTAGTTCGTTCCAGTCATTGTCAGCAGAGAACTGGAAGGAAAGGCGGCCAAAAGAGGTATTGGCTTTGGGGGTGACCAGTGAGATATACCTGCTGGAGCGAGTGCTACGGGTGGGTGCTGCTATGGTTACCAGCGAGCTGAGATAAGGCGGGGCTTTACATGTCTGAAATGACATGACAAGCAGAAAACTGCTGATGCCCTACCCAATTTAGAAATTAACCTTTTGTGCATTCTACTATTACAACTTTCAAGAGTTCCTTAAAAAAAGAACAATAAAAAAATCCCTCCTCTCCTACTGTACTGTATTGCCAGGACTACATTGTCTGCCCCTCATCCGCATCGTGGAATAATAGCTTCCTTGTATTGTTACAGTCTGTTCTGTGTGTGTGTGTGTGTGTGTGTGTGTGTATGTGTGTGTATACCTGCAAGAGGAGAGCTAGGAGACTAGGGGGAATAAGACAATAAGTCCCCCCAGGTGAACCCTCCTCTCTAACAATCTCCCTGGTGGTCTCAGCCTGTAAGCAGAATGTTGTTAGGCACCATGCATGTCTTATCCTATATCTCTCAGTCTAGTGCCGCTTTCCCAAACACAGACCTGGAAAACAAACCTGGCACCTGTAACTGAGATATGTTATGTAGAACTGGCTACTCTCTGTTTTCTCTCACACAATATAAACATGTACGTCAACAGAGTGCAGTGTCAGGTGTCCATCACCAAGGCCCATAGAGATGGTCTGTGATCAAAGGTTAATATTCCTGACCTTGGTGATCTCTCCTGAGTTCTACTTACTGTACACGAAGCCTTCACCACAGACCCTACACTACTGATGCTCCCTCTGGCCCATACAGCTCTCTCACACAGCTCTCTCACACAGGCACACATCCAAGCAGAGAACACCAGGATAAAAAGTTAATTTCCTGGCCCCAAATGTTTTTCTTTCTCTATAATAACTCCAGTAATGAGAAGAAAATGTGAGATTTTACAGAGATAGATGGAGCATGACGTTTATTCACCGACTAGGGCATGCACACACACACACACACACACACACACACACACACACACACACACACACACCTCAGTGTCACCCGCACAGACACAAAACACACCCATTCTGAGCCAGAAACAGATGTCTGGGGTGTCTCAGGGATGAGGTCATTCTGTATGTCCCATCTCACTTCCTGTAGGCCCATTGATAGCTAGATGTGTGGCCTGGCACTGTGCTGCACCCACCACAGAAGTACCTCAAACCATCATTCTTCAGAACCGCCACGGATGTTGTTAACAATGGGCGCTGTTGAGAGTCTGTCTGATGGAGAGATTGGAGAATGGCCTGAACAAGGGCTTGGTCTGATCAAAACCAACAGTTAATTACAGCCAATCCCAGCCCTCTTCACATGAGACGGGAGAGTTGGACCAGAGATGAAGAGCCCTACTCTCTCTTATCGTCCGTCCACTAAAAGCCTCCGCCACTGAACACCCCCTCGTCTCCCACCACCCACGCCCAGTGACCAACCAGTAATGAGCCCTGGGTTAATGCACAGAAAAACACAATTAAAGCCAAAATGGAGATTCTCCAGCACTCCAGTCCACACATGCGTGTCCTAAAGACACTCACCACACTGCTTTGTTTGTGTGCGTGTGTCTCTGGAGATGTGTGCTTGTCTGATTAGTGTGACCACTCTAGTGTGTGGATAATGCAACCAGAGAGGAGAATGGTAGCTTCAAACTGTGACCTGGTAACCCCTGCCCTTTGAACCCTTTCCTGATCCATTCTCCTGATACATGGACATGGGTGTGATTTTTCCTCCTGGTCCTGAATATGTGTTGGCAGGTCACCATGTAAGAAATCTACAGACTCAGAGAGCAGCTCCAGGATGGATGGCATGCTTGGTTTGATCCCTACCACGATAAGTCTAACAAAACTAAAACATCCCCTGCCAGAGGGAGAAATAGAGAGAGTCATTCCAGGGCTAGATCACTGTGCTTCCCCATTCATGTCTGCACTACACTGGGCCAGCAGTCATAATCTCTCTCTCTCTCTCTCTCTCTCTCTCTCTCTCTCTCCTTAGAGCAAGGAGAACAAAAATAATTTTTTTTTCCTCTATCTTGCCTCCCATTGTTTTTGTCACAGCTAAAATTCATGAAACCTGACTCTGAATGTTCTGTTTCTTTTCAAATTCCTTTTTAGCGCAGTCCTAGCCCTCATCCACTCTATAAAAAGGCAGAAGGAACAGTATGCCTTGCTGTTCCCATCAAAAGAACACATTGCCTGCCTTGCCCTCTAATTACAACAGGCTATTTGCTCCTAAGTTTACCCTACCTTCTGTTTGTTTGTGTACTCTTATGAGAGCTTTCTCCAAGACACTGAGGTATTGAGCATAAGGAAGTGGGACATTGATGCTGATCCTGGGTTGTATCTCTGTGTGTCTGTGTGTATGTGTGTCTGTGTGTCTGTGTGTGTGTGTGTGTGTGTGTGTGTGTGTGTGTGTGTGTGTGTGTGTGTGTGTCTGTCTGTCTGTCTGTCTGTCTGTCTGTCTGTCTGTCTGTCTGTCAGTGCTGCTGAATGCTGTTCAGCAGCACTGGATCCTTGACCTACATCTGTAGAACCGGGATGTGCTGCTGATGGGTCTCTCTTCACAGAGATGGCCTGGGGACATGATGAGTCAACTTGGCCCAGGGATGACATCCTCTATTCACTGTAATCCACTCACTCATTCACAACGCCCCTAGCCCCAGTCTTCAAGAGGCAATCTCAGAAAAGAGTGACGTGCCGCTTTAATTGATGTAACGATAACGACTGTGAAGTATCAGATGTAACGACTGTGAAGTATCAGATGAGAGCTGGGGCTGAATTACATTAAAGACATTCCAGTGAACCCTCAGCCAGCTAGCCATCACAGCACATGATCCCAATATCAGCTTGCTTCTCCAGACAGATGTCAAAGCCATTGTCACTCCCAGCAATGCTGTTCAGGAGCACAACCTGATCCCAGGTACTGGCCATGTCACCAGCAGACCCCCAGCCCCCCCCCATTCTCCTGCATCATTCAGTCCCCCTTTCCTCCTCCCAGGAATGCACTCCACTACTTCTTTTCTCCCTCCTTTTTTGTCTCTTCCATGCTCTCTCTAATGCCCTGGACAGTCTGGAGAGGTGCACTGGGTTGTCCCTGACTCTGTTGAACTCTCTCAGATGTAGATTGTGACCCCTCTGTGTCCAGTTGTCACCCCCTAGAGAGGCTATCTGTCATTTTTTATTTAACTAGGCAAGTCAGTTAAGAACAAATTCTTATTTACAATGACAACCTACCCCAGCCAAACCCTAACCCGGAAGACGCTGGGGCAATTGTGCACCACCGTAAGGGACTTCCAATCACAGCCAGTTGTGATACAGCCTGGAATTAAACCAGGGTCTGTAGTGAAGCCTCTAGCATTGAGATGCAGTGCCTTAGACCGCTGCACCACTTGGGAGCCCTGATCAGTGTCCTGTCTGGGCCCAGAAGAAAGGATGTCAGGGAGACAGGGCTAGAACATGAGACTGATAGAAGAGAGATACTGGATCTCTGTGAATGGACCAGGAGGAATATGGCAGAGAGAGAGAGAGTCCAGTGGTTGTGATCAGATTTACCCACCAGAGTCTATAAGCAGGGGTCTCTAACAGGTCAGTCGTGAGCTACCAGTAGCTCGCAGCCCACCCATGAGTAGCTCGCCATGCAATTTTCACATGTTCGACCACAAATTGTCATTAAGAAAGCTCACAAACCCCGCAAGCTCCCAGCTATTATCTAATCAACGTAACATTGACATTATCCCACTTCCTGGTTAGCCACTATTGGCTTAAGGATCTGACCCTTTTTTTAAATTTTTGCCAATTTTTTGACATACCTAAATCTAACTTCCTGTAGCTCAGTACCTGAAGCAAAGATATGCATATTCTTGGTACCATTTGAAAGGAAACACCTTGAAGTTTGTGAACATTTTAAATTAATGTAAGAGAATATAACACATTAGATCTGGTAAAAGATAACACAAAGAAAAAAACATGCATTTTTCTTTTTTGTACCATCATCTTTGAAATGAGAAAGGCCATAATGTATTATTCCAGCCCACTAGATGGCAGCAGTGCATGCGCAAAGGTTTAGACTGATCCAATGAACCATTGCATATCTGTTCAAAATGTTATATCAAGACTGCCCAAATGTGCCTAATTTTCAAGTTCATAATTGTGCACCTTCCTCAAACAATAGCATTGTATTATTTCACTGTAATAGCTACTGTAAATTGGACAGTGCAGTTAGATTAACAAGAATGTAAGCTTTCTGCCAATATCAAATATGTCTATGTCCTGGGAATCTTTTTTGTTACTTACAACCTCATGCTAACCACATTAGCCTGCGTTAGCTAAACCGTCCTACGGGGGGGGGACCGATCCCGTAGAGGTTAAAAAGCACATCTGCCAATACATTTCCAGCAGTATTGCCACTGTCTGTCTGTGTGGTGTGTGTATTTGTTTATCACTCTGTGTGTAGCTAGTTGATGTGATAACCGTTTTGTGGGTTGACAGGAACACTCTCCTCAAATCCTTCTCAATTAAATGTTAACTGCAAAGTAGGCTTACTGGGCAGAAGTACATCATGAGTAAGTACTGGAAATAATTTGTATCGAAGTATTATTTGTTATTTGCTAAATTTGCCATGACACGAGCAGCAGGAGTACAAAACCATTGCTAGACCGGCACATTAGACAGCAAATTCCTCACTCACTAGATTGGGCAATTAAAGGGGAAATACACTCAAAAATCGAAATGTGCTCGTTTTCTTCCAGACCCCTCCAAAATGGTATCCTGGTTGATTTAAGCATAAACATCCAATTTCATGATTGCTCTGCGAACATTTTTATTTTGAGAGTGAAAAACAAAAACAAATCTAAAACCAGGAAAAATAAAACAGAGAAAACATAATTTGGGAAAAATATAAAAGAGAATTTTGGAGAGAAAAAAATCACAGATTTTATAAACCCCCCCCTTAGAGTTGTTTATTAACCATTATTTACCAGGGATATAGACATAACACATAGTGCACTACTTCCTCTCTAAGGACCTGGGGAAGAGTTGTAGGGGAGAGGAGAAGAATTGGCCTATTTGAAAGATAGAAAAAAGTTACTAGCTCACAGCATGTTTCATTTAAAGTAGCTCTCATGCCAGAAAGGTTGGAGACCCCTGGTCTAGAGAGGGTTTGCTTCTGTCTAGGTTTAAACAGATGCTACACACGCAGTGCAGTCCAGGGCCTTATAAATGCACATCCAGCCAAGAATAATGAACAATGCTCATTGGTGAAACATGTTATCTCTCTATTGGGGATTGGGTTGGGTGGGTACCAGGGGCACCTGCTGGCACACTAATTGAGTAGGATGGGCTCTCATAGTAATGGCTGGAATGGTATCAATAGACTGGTACCAAACACATCAAACACATGGTTTTAGGCTGGGTTTCTGTATAAGCACTTGGTGACATCTGCTGATTTAAAAAGGGTTTTCTAAACACCTTTGATTAGATTTGATATCATTCCATTCCCTCGATTCCAGCCACTATTATGAACAGTTCTCCCCTTACCAGCCTCCTGTGGTGTGTACAGTCATTTCAGTACCTCAGTAGCACTTTAACACACTGACACGGTTCCTCATTACCCCCGTAGAGAAAACCCCTTACACTGCCCATTAATGAACCAAACTAGTCAAACTAGAGCCAATCATAGATGAGACTTCCCAATTATATACCGAGTCTATACGACCCCCACCCCTCACCTACTCAGACATGACCACCCCTCCTACACATCACATTTAAATAATCTACCCATGTGAGTCGCAATTTGTCTGGAAAAATTCTACCCAGCAATTCATTATAGAGAGAGCTGCTATTTAAAACAGAATTAGCATTTCAATGAGCTCGCTATACAGCGCAGAGACGCAGACGTTTCACATAGTAATTGGCTCCATTAAGCAAAGAGGAATTCTTATTGAACACAAGTTTGTGAATGTGAATGCTAGGTGTCTCTGTGTGTGTATTAACATCTATGGATTAACGCCATTTAGAGAACCATGCTTACCGGTAATTTGATATATCCGGTTATTCTACTCTCGCTTTCTCAATGTCTACATTGGGTAATTATTTATAGAGTTTTTTTGTTGAGAGGACAATCAATCCATTAGTATTTAGTAGTATGCTTTACTTATAGATACTACTGCATTGTCAGAACTAGAAGCACAAGCATTTCGCTACACTCGCATTAACATCTGCTAACCTTGTGTATGTGACAAATGAAATTTGATTTTATTTGATTTGATTTATAGAAGAGAGGGTTGTGCCATTCAGATGGCTTCTGTCACTCAATACAGATTTCCTAGGGCATACGAAATGAAGGATGGGCTAGTAACAGTTCAGTAGGACACATCAAAGTGGAGACACAATGTTCCTGTGTAGATGACACACATCCCTTCATTCCAAGTGGCGCAGCGGTCTAAGGCACTGCTTCTCAGTGCAAGAGGCATCACTACAGACACCCTGGTTTGAATCCAGGCTGTATCACAACAGACTGTGATTGGGAGTCCCATAGGGCAGCGCACAATTGGCCCAGCGTTGTCTGGGTTTGGCCAGTCAAGGCTGTCATTGTAAATAAGAATTTGTTCTTAACTGACTCACCTAGTTGTTGTTTTTTTTACCTTTATTTAACTAGGCAAGTCAGTTAAGAACAAATTCTTATTTACAATGACGGCCTTGGAACAGTGGGTTAACTGCCAGTTCAGGGGCAGAACGACAGATTTGTACCTTGTCAGCTCGTAACCTTTCGGTTACTAGACCAACGCTCTAACCACTAGGCTACCCTGCCTCCCCAAAAATAAAAAATTATCTTTTTGGGGGGGGCATTTGTCTGTGTTTGTGTGTGTCTGTGTCCTAAAATGAATGATGGCTGTAAACCTTTTACCTGTGTGGAATGGCGTCCCAATTATGACAGTCTCCTTCAGTAGGCAGCCTTGCAAAACCAGACACCATGACATTGATTGGCCACACACCTGGCCCTCGTTTGTGACTCCATTCAGATTGACCCTATCCATTAGACTCAAGGTTACTGGGCCACAAGGATGCTCCATTCAGCGGAGAGGAGACAGAGTATAAGTCTCCCTCTATCATCCAGACGGCAGATATTTCTACAATATCACACACACACACACACCGGACACACACACCGGACACACACACACACACACACACACACACACACACACACACAAACACACACACACACACACACACACACACACACACACACACAGAGAGACAGACAGACGCAAGCTGAATGGATAGGGTTTTATCTATTCTGGTGTGGAGATGAGGAATAGGCCTCTCTGCCTCTCCATAATAACAGTCTATAGGAAGTGTTGCAGTGCAAACAGACCTCCATGCATCCTAAATGTAGCTGCTGTGACTGTGAACTGAGACATGCTTGGATGCCACTAGATACATGAAGGAAGTTTTATAGTGATGTGTCCTGGATATTCACACTCACACAGGGTAGGATGTGGAGGTGTTGTTGAGCCAAGGGCCGGGTGATGACACTTATAGGAGCATCTAGAAATGGTTCATCATCTCTAGCGCCGAGACCGTGACATGAGAGAGATGTCTATGCCATGCATTCCTAGATCCACATTTAAACCATCAGGATCCCTGCTGTTCTGAGAACACAACCAAGAGCTTAGTTCTCAGGACAACTCCATCTCTCTCCCTCTCCTCTGTGCTGGTCTCTCCACTGCTCCAGTGACTCACTCAGGTCTCACCTAATGAGCTCAGTTCAGTTTTCATCTACTGGTCAGACAGGCAGGGCAGGGGAGATCAGGGATGCTGTCTCACTCCCTCACAGCTCCAGCCGGGAAATAAAAGCCTATCTGTGTTCCGCTGCTGACCTCCGTCTCTCAGTGGGCAAATCTCTGGGGTCCCTTCCTTCTCCACCCTCCCCTTCTCTCCCCCCTCCCCTTCTCTCCCCCTCTGTACGGTAGCTGTGTGAGACTGGGCTGTGCTGATAATATTACCGCTCTCTCTCAGAGGACTAGCTCACAGGGAACGGGATGACAACACAGTCTGGCTAAATTGCACACAGATGGCTTGTGTCATTGGCCGTTTTTTAGAGACCAGCAAATGTTGGGTTATTTTTCTTTGGTTTCTGGGTCTTGGCTTCTCCTCAGCTGCTTGTTAGACAGGCTCCAGAGACAGTTTGAGCCCCACCTCAGTTAGTGTAAGTCAAGTGGCGTTAATTACTATACTTCAACAATGAGGCTTTCGGCTGCTTACTGTTCTTACTACACTTAGCTAACAACAACGTCGCACTTACTATTCTAGCTGCTAAGCCATTGACTGTAGAAGACATTTAAAAATATGGGAATATACAAAATCATGTTAAAAAAAAAACAGCCATAAGTGGCACGACTGTAAAGAAAGCCATTCTCCATAATTGGTCTCAATGGGTGACAGTCTGTGGTATGCCAACCATGACGGACGGAAATCAGACTGGTGTACATGCAACACACACACACGGAATGTGACACGGAATGTGACTGAGCTGTGTGTGTGGTTGTGTGGTTGTGTGGTGTGTGTGAGCCGGGCCCCACAGAGCGGTGGCTGTGAGTGAGCAAGGCTGTATAGCATAGTGTGGTTGCAGCCTCAGCCCAGCTCTCCTGTCTCTTGTTTTGCATTCTTCATAATTAGAAGAGACCCAAGCTCGCCAGGCATTCCTAATACAGGTGTTCTACACTGGCGGATGACACCATCACTCAGTCTAGAGCCAATGCGTCATTCCCAAAGGTCAACAGGATAGTTCCTTTACTGCAGGCTACTAGCCAGGTTTCTCCCACTCCTTCCTTCTCTCCCTCCCTCCATCTCTCTCCTTGGACCCTGACAGCCAGGGCTAGGTCTGTGCTCTGGTTACACCTCCACTATCCCTCCTTTTTCCTTCCCTCCCTTCGTTCTGTGAGGTGACGGATGACTCCTGTGCTCCCCATAGTGGAGAAGACCAATGTGGAGCATGCATTATTAAGGGCCATGGCGGGGGTTGATGCCCGGAATATTTTGTTATCGAACCCCATAATTAATAATTCCAGGGAGGACTCCCCTGAACAAATGGATTCCCCTGACCTTCATGCATTAGAGGTGGGATCTACAGAGCTGTCTTACTTTCTACAGGAGGTTGGCTGCACAGGAAGGAGATGAAGTAGCTTGGGATTTGCCCATATATTGAGAATAAAAACACATCTCATACTTGGTTTTATAATGATATTTACTATGTGTCTGTGTGAGAGGGTGGAGCAGTGTGAGTCCCGTCTGTCTGGGATAGTGTATTCCCTTTGATCCAGCGGTCAAAACAAGCTCCATGGGCTGATCCTGGCTGGGTTGGGAAGTGTTGGAAATGCAGCGGGGTGCCGGAGAAACCAGGGAGGGGGTTGGGAGAGAGCAGCCAATTATCCATTCAAGGAGGGAGGAAGATAGGTAGGCAGGGAGTGAGCACCATTGCTTAACACTGAGCCAATTAGATGGGGAGCAGCATGGAGTCAGGGAGAGAACCATGCCACAGGCCTGGTATACCCCCAACACACAGACACACAGACAGGAGACATGGTGAAAGAGAGACACACAGACAGACAGGAAAAAAGAGACCGACAGACAGACTGGGAGAGATGGAGAGATAATGGGAAAGGGTCACACCCTGTCTCACTAGAGCACAGCCAGCCACACCACCAAGAATGTCAACAGCATTACTAATGACCACCCTCTGACATCCAAATCAATCCTTCCCATTGGTAGTCAGGAGAGACTATCTGGAGTTGAAGGACAGATAAATATATTTATAGTGTATAACTAGTATTGTCTGACAAGCTGTGTCGACAGTGAAGGACTGATGATGATTGTAACCTTGAAGAACACAAACCATCCCAGAAACCCAGGCTGAATTACACTTAATGGGATATTACTTAATAAAGAATGAATTGTATCCATACTACAATATCTCTCTATGCCTTTGCCAGTCTTGGTGAGGTTTACAGTTATTTACTGTGAGGTTGACTATATTTATCCTGCTCTTTAAATTAGAGACTTGTCAAAATGATTTAAGATTATATTCAGTGGTAAACAGAGAGGAGACCAATAGGAGGATAAAGTCTGCTTTTCACTGAGCTGGAGTCAAGTCAACCTCTCCCTCTAAAGCGCTTTATCCCCTCTGAAGTGACACAGAGAATTGGTGTTGTAATACAAGCCTTCTGGGGCATCAGATAAAATATAGCTCCATGTTAAAATAAAAATGGAGGCGCAATTATGAATCCCCCTTCCCCATTATCTACTTAAATATATTGGTTCCACTTTCTGACCTCAACAAATTGTTCAGGTTGACAGTTTGTTGTTTTGCCATCCAGAACTCCATCAACAGTTGCTGGTCATTGTCAATAAAGTTATGGTGGTGGGTTTTTGAAAGCTAAGTATGTAATTATTTCTTCAAGCATTTTTGTGAGACGTATTTTGTTTGTGCATTGAAGGTTTTACTTAAGGCGTACAGTATGTATACTGTGACTCATTGTATAACTACAATGAGTCTTTTGTCTGACTGTAGCCCGTGGTCAAAACTTGGCACTGCCAGAAAACTCAAAACAACATTCACAATCAAACAAGTCCTTAGTCATTCATCTGCCTGAGAATACAATTAGAACAAACAAGTCCTTAGTCATTCATCTGCCTGAGAATACAATTAGAACAAACAAGTCCTTAGTCATTCATCCGCAAGAAAATAGGAACAGAACGCCTCTAAGTTCCAAAGCAATATAACACTTCAGTTCCCGGAAAAACCACAAACTTAAAAAGAAAGTGGTTCATATTTGTAGTGATCCACACCTGTGCCCCACCCTAACTATCATCACCATCCTCATTGTCTGATGAATCTCTTCTACCCTACAGTATATGTTTCTAAATAATAAAGACTAGGCCTATTGCAAAAACTCTAGGAATGTCTGGTGACTTTTCAATGTCTCATTTAAGTCAAGACAAATTGAAGGGTTTCTGATACAAAGTGCACCAGGTTGCCCAGCCAAGACAGTGGATTCTCTGGTTTCAGTCTGGCTGTATAATTTCTGTCTACCACAGGAATGGAGACACGGCTCTGTGCACAGACAGAGCACCATGCTCTCTCCCACCCATCAATAGATTGGACTACCGCTCCGGTAGGAATTCTGTCTGCTCCAAAGCCAGTCCAGGACACCGCTCCGGTCTATGGAGGAACTAGACAACAGAGCAGAATGCTATGAAAACTACAGCATTCCCTCCTCCAACCTGGCCGACAGATAGCATCTGCTCTCGGGGCTCAGAGGGACATGCCCAATCAGCATCAAAGACCCAGCCTACAGTTCTGTCCTCAAGGAATGCTCCTCTCCTCTCCGATAAAAGAAAACAATGAGGAAACATTTAGGAAACATGGCGACCATGCAGGATATTAAAGAGCTCAGTCTCCCCAGCCACACAGTCTTACAGCTGGTTACCAGTACAAAGGCCCAAAGCAAGCCAATAATTACTCGCAGTTCCACTTCACACGCTAAACTGTGACCTCTGACCTCTGTTCACCACCACTTCCTGTGTACGTATTGAGGTTCGCGTCGCGGGCAGCCCTGGATCAAAGAGCAGCCCAGATGTTTAATTGCTCTTTGTCCTCTAATACATCATCATTTTGAGATAACCAGGCTGAGGTCAAGAGGTGCTCTGCTGTGGCCTGGGAAGGGCCTTGGTGATTGATCAGTGATCAGAGGCTATCAAGCCTCTTCAATGTTAGAGCGAGGCTCAGCTAGGGGAGGAGGGGTGAGGGGTCTGCTTGGCTATGTAGAGGGGCAGTTCCATTTACATAATGTCCGAGTGGGGATTAACAGACAATGGAGAAAGGACAAATTCATCAGTCTTCTGTCCCTAAGGCCAGTTCCACTATTACCTGCTACACACAGAACACAACCAGTCACTTCTACAGCCTGCTACACAGAACACAACCAGTCACTTCTACAGCCTGCTACACAGACAGAACACAACCAGTCACTTCTACAGCCTGCTACACAGACAGAACACAACCAGTCACTTCCACAGCCTGCTACACAGACAGAACACAACCAGTCACTTCTACAGCCTGCTACACAGACAGAACACAACCAGTCACTTCTACAGCCTGCTACACAGAACACAACCAGTCACTTCTACAGCCTGCTACACACAACACAACCAGTCACTTCTACAGCCTGCTACACACA
>QNTS01005013.1:30629-66970 GCA_003317085.1 Hucho hucho
TAGTAGTGGTATGGGTGGTAATGGTAATGATAGCAGTTTAATGATGATGATGATGATGGTAGTAGTAGTGATGATGATGGTAGTTGTAGTACAGATGTAGATTACCGTTATTTAGTTATAAGTTAGTTATAGTTTAATTTTCCATATTTAGATTTTTTCAATTTATTACATTTCTACTACTGACTATTACCATTTTATTGTTATTATTTTTGTATTTAATTTTGTATTATCATTTACTACCATTTTATATTATTTTTTGTTATTGTTTCTAATTTTATTACAATGTATACTGTATACATTGTTGCTTTGGCAATATTGACACAATGTTTTTCATGCCAATAAAGCAGCTTGAATTTGAATTTGAATTTGAGAGAGAGAGAGAGAGAGATACTGGTTACCCCTCAGAGCCTGGTTCCTTTCTGGGTTTATCCCTAGGTTCCTACCTATCTTGGGAGTTTTTCCTAGCCACCGTGCTTCTACATCTGCTATTCTTGCTGTTTGGGACTTTAGGCTGGGTTTCAGCTCGATGGTGGCTAAAAGGAGTGTGCTGCACGCATATTATGTGCTGTTAGATTACAATATTTTGCTGCCCATTTGGAACAGTGTAAACGCTACCTAAATTATACAGTGCCTTCAGAAAGTATTCAGACCCCTGGACTTGTTATGCTTTTTTTTTACGTTACAGGCTTATTCTAAAATGTATATTGTCCCCCCCCTCAATCTACACACAATACCCCATAATAACAAAGAAAAAACTTTAAAGTAATGTTGCTAATTTATTAAAAACATAAATATCACATTTACATAAGTATTGGATGAGGAGAGTTGCTGCACAGCTATTTACAGGTCTCTCCAGAGATGTTTGATTGGGTTCAAATCTGGGCTCTGGCTCGGCCACTCAAGGACATTCAGAGAGACACCTGTGTTGTCTTGGCTGTGTGCCTAGGGTTGTTTGTCCTGTTGGTAAGTGAACCGTCGCCCCAGTCTGAGGTCCTGAGTGCGCTGTAGCAGGTTTTCATCAAGGAACTCTGTTCATCTTTGCCTCGATCCTGACTAATCTCCCAGTCCCTGACGCTGAAAAACATCCCCACAGCATGATGCTGCCACCACCATGTTTCACCGTAGGGATGGTACCAGGTTTCCTCCAGACGTGACACGTGACAAAGTTGAATATTAGTTTAATCCGACCAGAGAATCTTGTTTCTTATGGTCTGAGAGTTGTTAGGTGCCTTTTGGAAAACTCCAAGTGGGCTGTCATGTGCCTTTTAATGAGTGGCTTCCGTCTGGCCACTCTACCATAAAAGCCTGATTGGTGTAGTGCTGCAGAAATGGTTGTCCTTCTGGAAGGTTCTCCAATTTCCACAGAGGAACTCTGGAGCACTGTCAGTGACCATCAGGCTCTTGGTCACCTCCTTGACCAAGGCCCTTCTCCACCGATTGCTCAGTTTGGCCGGTCGACCAGCTCTAGGAAGAGTCTTGGCGGTTCCAAACTTCTTCCATTTAAGAATGATGGAGGCCATTGTGTTCTTTGGGACCTTCAATGCTGCAGACAGTTTTTGTACACTTCCCCAGATCTGTGCCTCGACAATCCTGTCTCTGAGCTCTAGGGACAATATCTTCGACAATAACTTGGTTTTTGCTCTAACACGCACTGTCAACTGTGGGACCTTAAATTGACAGGTGTGTGCCTTTCTAAATCATGTCCAATCAATTGAATTTACCACAGGTGGACTCCAATCAAGCTGTAGAAATATCTCAAGGATGATCAATCGAAACAGGATGCACCTGAGCTCAATTTTGAGTCTCGTAGCAAAGGGTCTGAATACTTACAGTACAAATCAAAAGTTTGAACACATCTACCCATTTAAAGGTTATTCATTTTTACTATTTTCTACATTGTAGAATAATAGTGAAGACATCAAAACTATGAAATAACACATATGGAATCATGTATTAACCAAAAAAAGCATTTAACAAATCAAAATATATTTTATTTGAGATTCTTCAAAGTAGCCATCCTTTGCCATGATGACAGCTTTGCACACTCTATGCATTCTCTCAACCAGCTTCACCTGGAATGCTTTTCCAACAGTCTTGAAGGAGTTCCCACATTCTGAGCACTTGTTGGTTGCTTTACCTTCAGTCCGCGGTCCAACTCATCCCAAACCATCTCAATTGGGTTGAGGTCAGGTGATTGTGGAGTCCAGGTCATGTGATGCAACACTCCATCACTCTCCTTCTTGGTCAAATAGCCTTTGCTTAGCCTGGAGGTGTGTTGGGTCATTGTCCTATTGAAAAACAAATTATAGTCCCACTACACGCAAACCAGATGGGATGGCGTATGGTTAACTGTGCCTTGAACTCTAAATAAATCACTGACAGTGCCACCAGCAAAGCACCCCAACGCCTCCATGCTTCACGGTGGGAACCACACATGCGGAGATAATCCGTTCACCTACTCTGCGTCTCACAAAGACATGGCCGTTGGAACCAAAAATCTTAAATTTGGACTCGACCATGAAGGCCTGATTCACGCAGTCTCCTCTGAACAGTTGATGTTGAGATGTGTCTGTTACTTGAACTCTGAAGCATTTATTTGGGCTGCAATTTCTGAGGCTGGTAACTCTAATGAACTTTTCCGCTCCAGCAGATGTATCTCTGGGTCTTACTTTCCTATGGCGGTCCTCATGAGAGCCAGTTTCATCATAGTGCTTGATGGTTTTTGCAACTGCACTTGAAGAAACTTTCAATGTTTTTGAAATTTTTCTGGTTTAACTGACCTTCCTGTTTTAAAGTAATGATGGACTGTCGTTTCTCTTTGCTTATTTGAACTGTTCTTGCTATAATATGGACTTGGTCTTTTACCAAATAGGGCTATATTCTGTATACCACCCCTACCTTGTCACAAGACAACGGATTGGCTCAAACGCATTAAGGAGAAAAGAAATTCCACAAATAAAATGTTAACAAGGCACACCGGTTAATTGAAATGCATTCCAGGTGACTACCTCCTGAAGCTGTTTAAGAGAATGCCAAAGTGTGCAAATCTGTCATCAAGGCAAAAGGTGGCTACTTTGAAGAATCTCAATCTCAAATATAAAATATATTTGTTTAATGCTTTTTTGGGTTACAACATGATTCCATGTTGGTACTGTATGTAAATTATGTTTTTTATACATTTGCTAAAAATTCTAAAAACCTGTTTTCGCTTTGTCATTATAGGATATTGTGTGTAGATTGCTGAGAGAAAAATATTTAATACATTTTAGAATAAGGCTGTAACGTAACAAATGATGCCCTACGACTAACTATTGCAGAACATAGAAACAAGCTGTGTTTAGCATCATCTCTCCATAGATGCAGGCAAAGAGACTTACTCCTTGCCTGCAAAAGTGAAGGGGTCTGAATATTTTCCGAAGGCACTAAGTAATACCAGTCTGTTCAAACCCCAAAAATTGTAAAGCATGGCAAAGATTAAAAACAGACAAATTTGCACAATTGCTTTATCTGACATTTTGCGGTTGTGTGATTCTTGGTGCTCATGGAATCAGTAGTCTTATTAAACAAACACTCAAACTAGCAACAGAAGCAGGATCTGTCTTATTTCGGAAGATATACTTATGTTGCACCACCACGCATATCAGACAGCTGTCAGACAGCTGTCTCGTGCACCATGAAAATAAATCTATTTGCGACTGGTCGACGAAATCAATATTTTGTCGACCAACAGCCTATTGACCAAACAATCGACCTGTCGACTAATTGGGGTCAGCCGTAATCAAGATACTTATCGAATCGTCTTGAAAGGGAAAGATGCACATCCCTACTGTAACATGTGAACAATAAAGTTGTATTGTTGATGTTACCTGGGAAACATGTTGCCAGGTGTTCTGTCAGGGCCTCCTGGGTGACAGGCTTGCGGGCTGAGTTCAAAGCTGAGATGGCCAGGCACAGCACCTCCCCCAGAAGGATGAACTGTGACTGGCTGATGGGTGACATGCTGATGGGAGATACATCACCTGAGAGAGGTAGGAAGAAAGGACAGAGGTCAGACAATCAATCAAATTTTGTAAAGCCCTTTCTGAATCAGTAGTTGTCACAAATTGCTTTACAGTTAGTGAGTGAAGGTTATTTATAAAAAGGGTGACATGGAGAAAATAGGACATCTGATATGAAAATGGATTGCCCTCCCTTCAGCAAAATATATTTTACCTCGACCTTCCCTGAATGCAAGATAAAACAACATGTGACCCTCCCCTATACCCCAAATAATAATTAAGTGGATAGCAGGGAACACGTCCCTCACTTCTTGGATAGACCAGATATGCAGTTTTAGAAACTGTTCTTTGTCCTATAATCACTTGACGGCAACGTCGGAATTTTGATAGCGCACACGTCTGCAGGCCAGAAGGTTGTGGGTTCGCAGACCAACGTGGACAAGAGTAGGGGTGGAAAGATCTACTTTACAGGAAAAGCATTGCATGAATCTATCGCATTTGCAGGTCTAAGAAAAAATTGCCTTTTATAAAAATGTCATGCAATTCCACGTAATTTCACATATTAGCGGAATCTTTTGTTAAATAATTTTTCCGGTCTACCAATTAGGCCAGACGGAAGCCACTCCTCAGTAAAAGGCACATGACAGCCTGCTTGGAGTTTGCCAAAAGGCACCTAAAGCACTCTCAGACCATGAGAAACAAGATTCTCTGGTCTGATGAAACCAAGCATCATGTCTGGAGGAAATGTAAATACTTATCATGTCTGAATACTTATGTAAATGTGATATATCCGTTTTTTTTTACTGTTTTGGCTTTGTCATTATGCGGTATTGTGTGTAGATTGATGAGGGGAAAAAACAATTGGATCCATTTTAGAATAAGGTTGTAATGTAACAAAATGTGGAAAAAGTCAAAGGACCTGAATACTTTCTGAATGCAATGTAGGCTATTTAAAGAGTGCATGACCAGTGGAGGATTTAAAAAAATATATATTTTACCTTTATTTAACTAGGCAAGTCAGTTAACTTCTTAGGGAGCGGCAGCATAGGTGACGGTTTTGGAGAGTCTGGCGTGCCCAAAGTAAAATGCCTGCCACTCAGGCCCAGAAAATAGGATATGCACATTAGTACTATTGGATAGGAAACACTCTGAAGTTTCTAAAAGTGTTAACATAATGTCTGTGAGTATAACAGAACTTATATACAGTGAGGGAAAAAAGTATTTGATCCCCTGCTGATTTTGTACGTTTGCCCACTGACAAAGAACTGATCAGTCTATAATTTTAATGGTAGGTTTACTTGAACAGTGAGAGACAGAATAACAACAAAAAAATCCAGAAAAACGCATGTGAAAAATGTTATAAATGGAATTGCATTTTAATGAGGGAAATAAGTATTTGACCCCCTCTCAATCAGAAAGATTTCTGGCTCCCAGGTGTCTTTTATACAGGCAACGAGTTGAGATTAGGAGCACACTCTTAAAGGGAGTGCTCCTAATCTCAGCTTGTTACCTGTATAAAAGACACCTGTCCACAGAAGCAATCAATCAATCAGATTCCAAACTCTCCACCATGGCCAAGACCAAAGAGCTCTCCAAGGATGTCAGGGACAAGATTGTAGACCTACACAAGGCTGGAATGAGCTACAAGACCATCGCCAAGCAGCTTGGTGAGAAAGTGACAACAGTTGGTGCGATTATTCGCAAATGGAAGAAACACAAAATAACTGTCAATCTCCCTCGGCCTGGGGCTCCACGCAAAATCTCACCTCGTGAAGTTGCAATGATCATGAGAACGGTGAGGAATCATCCCAGAACTACACGGGAGGATCTNGGGACAGGACAACTTCACCGCATCAAAGGGACGATGGAGGGGGCCATGTACCGTCAAATTTTGGGTGAGATCCTCCCTCCCTCAGCCAGGGCATTGAAAATGGGTCATGGATGGGTATTCCAGCATGACAACAACCCAAAACACACGGTCAAGGCAACAAAGGAGTGGCTCAAGAAGAAGCACATTAAGGTCCTGGAGTGGCCTAGCCAGTCTCCAGACCTTAATCCCATAGAAAATCTGTGGAGGGAGCTGAAGGTTCGAGTTGCCAAACGTCAGCCTCGAAACCTTAATGACTTGGAGAAGATCTGCAAAGCGGAGTGGGACAAAATCCCTCCTGAGATGTGTGCTAACCTGGTGGCCAACTACAAGAAACGTCTTGTAGGGTTTTGCTACCAAGTACTAAGTCATGTTTTGCAGAGGGGTCAAATACTTATTTCCCTCATTAAAATGCAATTCCATTTATAACATTTTTCACATGCGTTTTTCTGGATTTTTTTGTTGTTATTCTGTCTCTCACTGTTCAAATAAACCTACCATTAAAATTATAGACTGATCATTTCTTTGTCAGTGGGCAAACGTACAAAATCAGCAGGGGATCAAATACTTTTTTCCCTCACTGTAGCAGGCAAAAACCCGAGGAAAATCCGTCCGGATTTGCAGTTTTTTTTGTAAATAACCTTCTTCTCCAGGGTGTCTATTCATTTGTATTTTACCTAGGACTGAGACTGCAGTACCTATGGCTTCCACTAGATGTCAACAGTCTTTATACAAAGTCTGGAAGCAATAGCACTAAGCAGAACGGATAGGAAGAGGAAGTAGTCAGGGGACCACTTTTGTCAATAACGTTTGACGGGCGCGAGATTGTAAGCGCGCCCCAGTTTATTTTCCTTTCCTGTTGTTAACGTTATCGTCCGGATGAAATATTACAGTAAATATACATAAAAGGATACGGTGGATTGTCTGATCATAACGCGCCAACCAAACTGAGATTTATGGATATAATAAATGACTTTTTCTAACAAAAGAACCATTGGATGTCTTCGTTGGACACTTGGGAAGCCCTCAGCAGAAGTTCTTCGAAAGGTAAGTGATATTTCTTAGCTCTTATATGGGTTTTGTGTGACCCGCGCTGGATATGAATTCATGCTAATGTGGAAAATATATGAGATGCTATCCTCAAACAACCAAATGTTGTGCTTTCGCCGTCAAGCCTTTTTGAAATCTGACAATGCTGTGATATTGCCAAGAAGCAGAGCTTTTGATGACTATGCAACACTTGTATATTGTTGAATGTTTAAATACTTAGGGAGTGGTGGGGCACTAGCGCCCCACTCCCGACACTACCCGGTGAAATGCAAGGCGCCGAATTCAAAATCCAAAAGTTGAATTATTAAACATTCATCAATATACAAGTGGGCACGCCAGACTCTCCAAAACCGTCACCTCGGGAGCCGCTCCCTTAGAAGTTAATAATTCAACTTTTGGATTTTGAATTTGGCGCCTTACATTTCACCGGGTAGTGTCGGGAGTGGTCCGCTAGCGCCCCGCTGCTCCCTAAGTTTAAGAATTTAATTTTTTATTTTTAACTAAGGCCTAGGAACAGTGGGTTAACTCTGCCTTGTTAACGTTCTGGCATCAGCCTCATTGCTTAATTTTTTGTTTATGCTAGTGGTTGTATTCATTTGGGATCTATCGCATACCACAACTGTCCCCAGACTTTGGAATATTTATTTATCGCAGAGAATAGGTCAACATTTGTACTATGGGGGATAGTGGATTGACATTCACTCCAAAAAGGAAGTTCTGCAGGCTCTAGTTTTGTCTATTCTTGATTACTTTCCAGTCGTGTGGTCCAGTGCTGCAAGGAAAGATGTAGTTAACCTGTTACGGATCCAATCCCGTGAACGGGATAAATTTTAATAACATCCGGTGAAATGCAGAGCGCCAAATTCAAATTACAAAAATACTCATTTCAAACCTACATGAAAATACAAATGCTGCACACCCTTCAAAAGCTTAGACTCTTGTTAATCTAACAGCATTGTCAGATTTCAAAAAGGCTTTACGGCGAAAGCAGAACATTTGATTGTTTGAGGGTAGCACCTAACATATTTTTTCCATTACCATGAATTCATTAGCCTTCACGGTTCACACAAAACACATTTCACAGCGAAAAAACAAATCAATTACCTGTTGAAGAACATCTGCTGATGGCTTCCCAAGTGTCCAACGAAGACAATCCATGGTTCTTTTGTTAGAAAAAGTAATGTATTACATCCATAAATCTCCGTTTGGTTCGCGCGTTATAATCAGAAACTACAGCCTCCACTCGTCCATTGAAACGTGAAGAGAACTCATTCAACTTATACCTATAAACTTGTCCAAGAACAATCAAACATCATTTTAAATGTATCCTTAGGAACAGAAATAGCATAATAATTCAACCGGAATATAAACTGGGCGATAAGAACGGAAAGAAAACAAAGGACGAGCCTGGCGGGAGCGCGCGTTGTCTTGTATAGGACATCTGAGGGGACACTTCCTGATTCCTCTTCTTCTCTGCTCTAATGCATCTAACAAAAATCTGAACAGTGTCTCGAGACTGTTGACATCCAGAGGAAGCGATAGGTACTGCATTCATATGCCCTTATATGGGCATTTTCATAAGGGAGGGGTTCCAAATGAGGCACTCTGTCAAAACCACTTTTTCCAGGACAGAAATTCCTCTGGGTTTCGCCTGCCATATCCGTTCTATCCAATTGTACCAAATATGTGCATATCCTATTTTCTGGGCCTGAATGGGAGGCATTTTACTTTGGGCACGCCAGGCTCTCCAAAACGGTCACCTCGTGCGCTACTCCCTAAGAAGTTAAGCTTAAAATGTTGAAACGATTACGCAATTTATTCACATTATAAGAGCAGCAATGCGCACACAGCAGTGAGCTATATGCGCGAATGTTCTATTAGCAGGAAAACACCATTCTCAAAAGTGACCAGAAATGTGATTATGCATGTAATGCTTTTATTATAAAGGTGCATTTTTATGGTGAAAATTATCTTCCCCAAACTCATGCGCTGCGTATGTATGCGTATTAATTTTAAGAAGTTATTTGGCCACTTTATTTGTGATACAAACCTTGTCAAAACATATAGGGCTATGGGCTAGGCTACATGAGGTGTGCGACTAAGAGTTGAAAAAGTAGCCAAAAAAAGGCATGCGCTGTTTCTCGCCTTACTGCACACAAGCTGTGCTTCATTCACAATTGATAAATTATCATCCACAAGTCATAGGCTAATATTGTCACCCATCAGACTACTCTTGATTTAATCTTGTCTTTACATATACTAAATAATATACACACTACCGTTCAAAAGTTTGGGGTCACTTAGAAATGTCCTTGTTTTTGAAAGAAAAGCACATTTTTTGTCCATTAACATCAAATTGATCAGAAATGTGTTGTAACTGGAAATGGCTATTGTAGCTGGAAAGGGCTGATTTTTTTCAATGGAATATCTACATAGTTGTACATAGGCCATTTATCAGCAACCATCACTCCTATGTTCCAATGGCACGTTGTGTTAGCTAATCCAAGTTAATCATTTTAAAAGGCTAATTGATCATTAGAAAACATTTGCTATTATGTTAGCACAGCTGAAAACTGGTGTGTTGATTAAAGAAGCAATACAACTGGCCTTCTTTAGATTAGTTGCTGATGCTCCAGATACTCAAATAGTCTAAAGGAGGACAATTTAATTGCTTCTTTAATCAGCACAAAATAATTGCAAAAGGGTTTTCTAATTGGACTCTGTACGCCTATGTAGATATTCCGTTTAAAAAAATCTGCCGTTTCCAGCTACAATAGTCATTTACAACAATAACAATATCTACACTATTTTTCTGATCAATTTGATGTTATTTTAATGGACAACAAATGTGCTTTTCTTTCAACAACAAAGGACATTTCTGTGACCCCAAACTTTTGAATGGTAGTGTATGTGAAATGTATTTTGATTTAGAATGAAGCACCTTGAAACAGGGACAGGGGGAAAAATACATCAAAATACATACAATCTACGCACTTACATAGTGAATGGAGGACGCTTTTCTCATGGTTCATTTTCATGACAGCCAGGTAAGCTATCCTCCTGTTGTAAGGAGAAGCAATGTGCTTAATAGAAATATAGTAGGCCTAGCTGATGGGATGCTCTTCTTTTCAAGAGGCCATCACTCTGTTCTCACACAATTGCATAGCCTATAGAAATATTACGTAACATGAGCACATGGGCTCTCATGAAATGTTTGATACATTTGCATTGGTGTCAGAGTGATTAGAGGGACAATAGAGTGCGGAGTACAAGGCAACTAAAAAGTTTGGTAGGCTACTAATGACCATCAGCCGATTCGGAACTGTGAGAAGCCTAATTAGCGTGACTAAACAGTCACATGAAATTTGACTGCCGTCATGACTTGTGACCGCAGGTGTGGGGGTTATACGTCACCGTAACAGCCCTAAGCCTATCCACAATGCAGGTGAAATGTATTTCAATATGGGTGTGTGCATGCATTGAGTTATTGAGCTTGTTTTGGCTGATTTCATGGGGCTACAGATAATCTGTTTCCATCAGTCTTAGACATGTGCTACTGAAATTGTATATGATTATATTATGTAATAACACAAATAATACAATTTTATAACAAAATGTGCTTTCTCCCGCGTTGGATAGTGGATGCTGTCTGCGGTTCTGAATTTTGAATTGACACCTTTTCCTAGACTGTTGCTATGTGCATAACAGCATATTGGTGTTGAGAACATTGCGGCAGAGGCAGCAGCGGAGATAGGAGACAAGAAAACAGCCCTTGCCTTAATTATCTAAGAAAAGTGAGGAGAGAGGAAATCCCAACTTAATTAGGTTCATATCAATTGCCTAACTTAAAATGTGCCTGGCTTTATAAAATCATCCATATATATATATATATCTCTACAGAAATAAGACAGATCCTGCTTCTGTTGCCTGTTTGTTTAATAATAGACAACTGATTCTGTGAGCTCTAAGCCTCACGCAACCACGTCGGACAAACAATTTCACAAATGTGTCTGTTTTTAAATATTTGCTATGCTGTAATAAAGGCTTTACACTTTTTTTTCCATTAGACCAGTCTCTCTGGTATTTTTTTATTTAGTGTTGTTTACACAGTTCCAAAATGTTTTTTTTTTATTGATAATAACCCTCCTTTTTTCTTGATCTCCATCTTATCGTTATTATTACTATTATGATAACAAGTAATTTTATCATCATTAGTAGGTTAAGTATAGCAGCATTGTATAACCACCATCGAGATGTAGGCCTAAGAATGCATCCTGTTTAGTCTTAATATCGTAACTTACTTAGGCTTATATTTCAATACTTATTGTTACGAATCCCTTTTGCCCTGCAGTCTAGGGGGAATGGAATCGAGACCCGCAACATATCTCATGCAAATTATAACAGTGAAAAGGAACAGTGAGAACAAAAATAAAAACAGACAACTTAAATCTACCGTCAAACACTAATGGTTTATTTCTAAACACACGGTAATTTGGTGTGGGGAAAAGGGGCTGAGCTGGACCCAAGGAAAGAACTAATAAATATCCAAACACCCCTAAGCTAATCTACCTGCTTAAAGAACAGCTAGCTAACTAACCAATAAAATACAGTGGGTGGTCCGCCCAGTTCTAACTAGGGTATTTAGGCAAAGGTCTCCTACGGGTTATGTATGCCCAAGGGCGACTTGGCTGGGTACCCCCTTTTCCACCAATAAACAAACCGCAACACAACACAGCAGTACATACTCACAGGATCACAGTTAATGTGAGATGTTGGCACAAAACAAGAGTGATAGCACCTACAAACAAACCAAGAGCAACTGGGCTTCAACAAATACAAAACAGAGGTAGAGGTGTGTAGCCTCAAAACAAGAGAGAGCTACAAAACAAGCGAGAGAGAGAGACAACTGACTGGGTTTTTAAACCAAGGGAAAGGGGATGTGATTGGGTAAGGGAAAAGGAGCAGGTGTGTCTTCTGATTGGGACTGATTGAGGATTGATTGGCGACTGATGACTGCTGATGAGTGACACCTGTGACTAGGGCAGAAGGAAAGAAAACAAATACACACACAGGATACCTGTATCCGTAACACTTCTATACTGTGCAATCCGAACCCTTCCCCTTTTCCACATTGTTGCGTTTAAAAGCCTTATTCTAAAATGTATTAAATAAAAAGAAATCCTCAATCTACACTGTTTTCATCGATCATCCTTGAGATGTTTCTACAACTTGATTGTAGTCCATTTGTGGTAAATTTAATTGATTGGACATTATTTGAAAAAGCACACACACCTGCCTATATAAGGTCCCACAGTTGACAGTGCATGTCAGAGCAAAAACCATACCATGATGTCAAAGGAGTTGTCCTTAGAACTCAGAGACAGGATATTGTCGAAGCACAGATCTGGGGAAGGGCACCAAAACATGTCTGCAGCATTGAAGATCCCCAAGAACACAGTGGCCTCCATCATTCTTAATGATAGAAATCAACAGTATAATGTTATGATTGTTAGACTTCAGTGCAGCTTTTGACATTATTGATCATATTCTGCTGCTGGAAAAACATGTGTGTTATGGCTTTACACACACTATTTTAATGTGGATAAAGAGTTACTTGTCTAACAGAACACAGAGGGTGTCCTTTAATGGAAGCCTCTCAAATATAATCCAGTTAGAATCAGGAATTCCCCAGGGTAGCTGTTTGGGCCCATTGCTTTTTTAAATCTTTACTAACGACATGCCACTGACTTTGAGTAAAGCAAGAGTGTCTATGTATGCGGATAACTCAACAATAGTACCTTAGCTGATTGTGTTGACTCCTCCGCTTTAATCCAAGCAGATCCGGAGATAGCTCTTTTAGCTGCAGCCCTCAGACAAATGAGCATTCACTCAAGGGCCTTGCCCAGCATGCTCCACTCCATACAAAGACAAGGGGGTGTGACCAATCACATTGTGCTTCAGTATGCACAGTTTTTTTTAACCCTCTCTCTCTGCTCCCTCCATCTCTCTCTCTCCTAGTTCCCTCCCATTAATGCCCACTGACACACAAGCTTGTGTGCGGCCTGCAGAAACCGTTGTCATGGCAACGGATCCCGAGTTGCACCCAATGCCTGTTCTGCAAGCTTTTTATCCCTCCCCCTCTTTATGGCACTCTCTATTCAATTTAAGGGGCTTTATTGGCATGGGAAACATATGTTTACATTGCCAAAGCAAGTGAAATAGATAATAAACAAAAGTGAAATAAACAATTTTAAGTACAGTTAACATTACACTCACAAAAGTTAAAAAAGAATAAAGACATTTCAAATGTCATATTATGTGCAAATAGTTAAAGTACAAAATTACAACAGGTCACAAATCTTGCTGCTGTGATGGCGCACTATGGTATTTCATCCAAAAGAAGTTTATCAAAATTGGGTTTGTTTTCTAATTCTTAGTGGGTCTGTGTAATCTGAGGGAAATATGTGTCTCTAATATGGTCATACATTTGGCAAGAAGTTAGGAAGTGCACCTCCGTTTCCACCTTATTTTGTGGGCAGTGTGCACATAACCTGTCTTTTCTTGAGAGCCAATAGCAAGGCTATGCTCACTGTACATAGTCAAAGCTTTCCTTACATTTGGGTCAGTCACAGCGGTCAATTATTCTGCCACTGTGTACTCTATGTTTAGGGTCAAATAGCATTCTAGTTTGCTCTGTTTTTTGTTCATTCTTTCCAATGTGTCAAGTAAATATCTTTTAGTTTTCTCATGATTTGGTTGGGTCTAATTGTGTTGCTGTCCTGGGGCCCTATTTGTGTTTGTGAACAGAGACCCAGGAACAGAGACCTAGGGGGCTCTTCTCCAGGTTCATCTCCCTGTAGGTGATGGCTTTGTTATGAGGTTTGGTAATCACATCCTTTTAGGAAGTTGTGGAATTTAACGTCTCTTTTCTGGATTTTGATAATTAGCGGTTATCAGCCTAATTCTGCTCTCAATCTCTCTCCCTATATCTCACTCCCTCTGCTCCAATGCAAACTTAAGCGCTGCTCTCTGCAGATTGGGCTTAGAAGCACGTCCAGTAAAGTGAGATGGGTGATATGGCTTGCAGTCAGATCCAGCATATAGGGAAGGTTTATTTGTACAAACAAAAAGGGATTCACTGAACACTATGCTATGTAGACAGTACACAATGCGTCACTATGTCTGTATGTGCCTGGAAATTCTCATACTGCCAGGGAAGTGGTCTCCATTGGCACCAGTGAAGAAATTGATATAAACCTGCTAATGTGACAAGTGGGCATGTGTGAGAGAGAGCTTATAAAGCCAAGTAAATAAGTATACTAAGCTACCAAGCTGCTAGGACAGAACAGCCCTGACGGCACCTTCAATTAGCACTGAAGTGTGAAGTCAGATGTGTGAACTCTTGAGCTCAACAATGGCAGGAGAGTGTCACAGATCCCACAACTGCACTGTTCCTCCATCATTGAGAGGGATAAACTCATAGAGCTGGAGAGAGACATGGTGGAGCTCAGAGAGCTAGTCCATACAATCCAGACAGAACAAACCCACAAAACAGACCAGCACAACAACACCCCCCCAACAAGACCTGGAGGGCAAAAGGTGGAGATGGACGGCTGTCTGAGAGAGCTGGTTGCTCTATGGACTGAGGTGAGAGATAATAAACTGGCACACATGGCACTGAAGGACGAGGTAAGAAAGCTGAGAGCAGGACACTCCCCCAGACAGGCCAGCAGAACAGCCCACCCCAGACCCAGACCACAACCTCAACACCACAATGGGACAGACAACACAGGACTCACCAACCCAACAGACCCCACCCCATCCTAACAGCCCTCCTGTCAGCTCCCCCTACAGCCCTCCTGACAACTCCCCCACATCCACTAAGGCAATTACGAACTAGAAAAAGAAAACCAGCCATGTCATGGACACCGACGTCTTGCTTCCAGACAAACTAAACACCTTCTTTGCCCGCTTTGAGGATAATACAGTGCCACCAACGCGGCCCGCTACCAAGGACTACGCGCCCCCCCTCTCCTTCTCCGTGGCCGACGTGAGTAAGACATTTAAACGTGTTAACCCTCCCAAGGCTGCTGGCCCAGATGGCATCCCTAGCCGCGTCCTCAGAGCATGCGCAGACCAGCTGGCTGCTGTTTTTACAGACATATTCACCTGCTCCCTATCCCAGTCTGCTGTCCCCACATGCTTCAAAATGTCCACCATTGTTCCTGTACACAAGAAGGCAAACATAACTGAACTAAATGACTGTCGCCCCATAGGACTCACTTCTGTCATCATGAAGTGCTTTGAGAGACTAGTCAAGGATCATATCACCTCCACCTTACCTGCCACCCTAGACCCACTTTAGTTTGCATACCGCCCCAACAGATCCACAGACGATGCAATCGCCATCACACTGCACACTGCCATAACCTATCTGGACAAGAGGAATAACTATGTAAGAATGCTGTTAAAGGGAAAAACAGGGCGCTAGCGGGCCGTTCCCGACACTACCATGTGAAATGTAAGGCTCCAAATTCAAAATCCAAAAGTTGAATTATTAAACATTCATCAATATACAAGTGTTGCATAGTCATCAAAAGCTCTGATTCTTGGCAATATCACAGCGCTGTCAGATTTCAAAAAGGCTTTACGGCGAAAGCACAACATTTGATTGTTTGAGGATAGCACCTCTAACATTTATGCATTAGCATAAATTCATAACCAGCACGGGTCACACAAAACCCATATAAGAGCTAAAATAAATCACTTACCTTTCGAAGAACTTCTGCTGAGGGCATCCCAAGTGTCCAACGAAGACATCCAATGGTTCTTTTGTTAGAAAAAGTCATTTATTATATCCTTAAATCTCCATTTGGTTGGCGCGTTATGTTCAGAAAATCCACCGTCGAGTCGCCCATTGAACCGTGAAGAGAACGCGTTCAAATTATACCTATCAACTTTGTCCAAACAAATCAAACATCATTTTTAATGTATCCTTAAGTATCCTTTTATGTATATTTACTATAATATTTCAACCGGATTATAGCCTGAACGATAGGAAAGAAAAAAAAACAGAGCGCGCGAGACCGTGAACGCGTGTCATTCTATTGAGTTCCGGGGTCCACTTCTAAATTCTAGTGTTTCCTATTCAATAGTAATTATGTGCATATCCTAGTTTCTGGGCCTGAGTGGCAGGTATTTTACTTTGGGCACGCCAGACTCTCCAAAACCAACACCTTGGCTGATGATGCCTAAAGAGTTAAATTACATTTTCACAGAACCGCTTGTTGCAATTTCGATGAGGCTCTCTTGTTCAGATATCGGAAAGTGGACTGGAGGCAGGGCATGAAAGGGATAATGAATCCAGTTGTTTGTGTCGTTCATTTCGGGAAAGTACCTGCGGAATTGCGCACCCAGCTCACTCAGGTTCTTCGCTATATCACATTTGACATTGTCTTTAAGCTTGAGTTCATTTGCACACAAAAAAATCATACAATGATAGAAAGACCTGTGTGTTGTCCTTGTTAATGTAGACAGAAAAGCGCTCCAAATTCTTAATCATAGCCTCAAGTGAAACACGAGGGTGGCAGCATCATGTTGTGAGGGTGCTTTGCTGCAGGAGAGACTGGTGCACTTCACAAAATAGATGGCATCATGAGGAATGAGAATTATGTGGATATATTGCAGCAACATCTCAAGACATCAGTCAGGAAGTTAAAGCTTGGTCGCAAATGGGTCTTCCAAATGGACAATGACCCCAAGCATACTTCCAAAGTTGTGGCAAAATGGTTTAACCTCTCCGGGCTAGGGGGCAGTGTTCGGAAGTTTGGAGAGTCTGGCGTGCCCAAAGTAAAATGCCTGTTACTCAGGCCCAGAAGCTAGGATATGCATATAATTAGTTGTATTTGATAGAAAACACTTTGAAGTTTCTAAAACGAATGTCTGTGAGTATAACAGAACTGATATGGCAGGCGAAAACCTGAGGAAAACCCATCCGAATTTTTTTTTGTTGAGCTCCCATGCAATTGGTATGGTTTCCTATTGCACAATGAAAATAATATCTCCCAGATTGCAGTACCTATGGCTTCCACTGGATGTCAACAGACTTTAGACAAGGTTTCAGGCTTGTTCTTTGAAAAATGAACAAGTAGCTGTAGTTCACATTGGGTTCCTCCTTGGGTCTGTAGTCCTGTGGCGCACGTGACTGAGGGCCCACTTTTTGTTATTTATCTCCAGTATTGAACATACTACATTCCGTCTAAAATTGTATCGTTTATTTACATATTAGGGTACCTGAGGATTGATTAGAAACGTTGTTGTTTGTTGACTTGTTTGGACTAAGTTTATCTGTAACTTTTTGGATTCTTTTGTCTGTATGTTGAACAAGTTGAACGGGTGGATTACTGAACAAAACGCACCAACCAAACAGAGTTTTTGAGATATAAAGAGGGACTTTATCGAACAAAACAACCATTTATTGTGTAGCTGGGACCCTTGGGATTGCAAACAGAGGAAGATCTTCAAAGGTAAGTGATTTATTTTATTGCTATTTTTGATTTTTGTGACGCCTGTGCTGGTTTGAACTACATTTATATGCAGGAAGTATGCGGGGCGCTGTCCTCAGATAATCAAATGCTATGCTTTCGCCGTGAAGCCTATCGTAAATCGGAAAAAGTGGTTCGATTACCAAGATTCTAAGCTTAAGAATGGTGTATGACCCTTGTATTTTCATGAATGTTTATTATTACGATTTTTGTATTTTGAATTTCACGCTCTGAAATTTCACCGGATGCTGTCGAGGTGGCACGCTAGAGGGACAATGTTCCGTAACAAGTTAAGTACAACAAAGTCAAGGTATTGGAGTGGCCATCACAAAGCCCTGACCTCAATCCTATAGAAAATATGTGGGCAGAACTGAAAAAGCGTGTGCGAGCAAGGAGGCCTACAAACCTGACTCAGTTACACCAGCTCTGTCAGGAGGAAGGGGCCAAAATTCACCCAACTCATTGTGGGAAGCTTGTGGAAGGCTACCCGAAACGTTTGACCCAAGTTAACTACTTAGCATAAATCCATAACCAAAGCGCGTCTCATAAAACGCATAAAATCGCTAATATAAAATCCCTTACCTTTCGAAGAACTTCTGCTGAGGGCTTCCCAAGTGTCCAACGAAGACATCCAATGGTTCTTTTGTTAGAAAAAGTCATTTCTTATATCCATAAATAACTGAGTTTAAATGTATTTGTCTAAGGTGTATGTAAACGTCCGACTTCAACTGTATACCAGGAGCTGTGCCAGGCCCGCCACATCTGTTGACTCATCCAGGTGTAACGCATATAATTCACTGGCTTGTATGCGAAGCAGTAATTGTTTCAAAACATCTCCTGCCATGTCACTGATGCGTCATGAAAGAGTGTTGTTTGATGAAGTCATTGTCTGTAGTTAGGGCCTTTTCCCCCAGCATTGTTCCAGCCATATCCGTGGAAGCAGGAACAATTAAGTCCTCCACAATAGTATGGGGCTTGCCTGTCCTAGCCACTCAGTAGCTCACCATATAAGACGCTTCTAGCCCCTTCTTATTAATGGTATCTGTTGCTTTTATAGATGTCGTACTAAACAATAGTCATCTTTATTCTCGCTCAAAAAACTCCTGTGGCAGGAATTCACAAAATGGGACAAACACCAAATTGAGACTCTGAATGCATAATTCTGCAAAAATATCCTCAGTCTACAACGTAAAACACCAAATAATGCATACAGAGCAGATTTAGGCCGATACGCGCTAATGATCAAAATCCAGAAAAGAGTCGTTATATTCTACAACCACTTAAAAGGAGGTGATTCCCAAAACCATAACCTACAGAGAAATGAACCTGGAGAAGAGCCCCCTAAGCAATATGGTCCTGGGGCTCTGTTCACAAACACAAACTGACCCCACAGAGCCCCAGGACAGCAACACAATTAGACCCAACTAAATCATGAGAAAGCTAGAAGATAATTACTTGACACGTTGGAAAGAATTTACAAAAAAACATAGCAAACTAGAATGCTATTTGGCCCTAAACAGAGAGTACACAGTGGTCAAATACCTTGCCACTGTGACTGACCCAAAATGAAGGATATATTTGACTATTCACAAACTCAGTGAGCATTGCTATTTAGGAAGGCCGCTGAAGGCAGACCTGGCTCTCAAGAGAAGACAGGATATGTGCACACTGCCCACACCAGCTTCAACGCTCATCGGATGTGGCAGGGCTTGCAAACTATTACAGACCACAAAGGGAAGTACAGCCGAGAGCTGCCCAGTGACACGAGCCTACCAGACAAGCTAAATAACTTGCTCGCTTCGAGGCAAGTACCACTGAAACATGCACCAGCTGTTCCGGACGACTGTGTGATCACGCTCTCCGCAGCCGATGTGAGTAAGACCAATAAAAACGTCAACATTCACAAGGCCATAGGGCCAGACGGATTACCAGGACGTGTACTCTGAGCATGCGCCGACCAACTGGCAAGTGTCTTCACTGACATTTTCAACCTCTCCCTGTCTGAGTCTGTAACACCAACATGTTTGAAGCTGACCACCATAGTCCCTCACATCAACACCATTATCCCATAAACCCTAGACCCACTTCAATTTGCATACCGCCCCAACAGGTCCACAGATGATGCAATCTCTATTGCACTCCACACTGCCCTTTCACACGTGGACAAAAGGAACACCTATGTGAGAATGCTATTCATTGACTACAGCTCAGAGTTCAACAACATAGTGCCCTCAAAGCTCATCACTAAGCTAAGGACCCTGGGACTAAACACCTCCCTCTGCAACTGGATCCTGGACTTCCAGATGGGTCGCCCCCAGCTGGTAAGGGTAGGTAACAACACATCCGCCACGCTGATCCTCAACACGGGAGACCCTCAAGGGTGGGTGCTCAGTCCCCTCCTGTACTCCCTGTTCACTTATGTCTACACAGCCAGGAATGACTCCAACACCATCATTAAGTTTGCCGATGACACAACAGTGGTAGGCCTGATCACCGACAACGATGAGACAGCCTATAGGGAGGAGGTCAGAGACCTGACCGTGTGGTGCAAGCCAACAACCTCTCCCTCAACACGATCAAGACAAAGGAGATGATTGTGGACTACAGGAAAAGGAGGACCGAGCATGCCCGCATTCTCATTGACGGGGCTGTAGTGGAGCAGGTTGAGAGCTTCAAGTTACTTGACGTCCACATCACCAACAAACTAACATGGTCCAAGCACACCAAGACAGTTGTGAAGAGGGCACGATAAAACCTATTCCCCCTCAGGAGACTGAAAAGATTTAGCATGGGTCCTCAGATCCTCAAAAGGTTTTACAGCTGCACCATTGAGAGCATCCTGACAGGTTGCATCACTGCCTGGCAGGGCAACTGCTCGGCAACTGCTCGGCAACTGCTCGGCCTCTGACCGCAAGGCACTACAGAGGGTACTGCGTATGGTCCAGTACATCACCAGGGCCAAGCTTCCTGCCATCCAGGACCTCTATACCAGGCGGTGTCAGAGGAAGGCCATCAAAATTGTCAAAGACTCCAGCCACCCTAGTCATAGACTGTTCTCTCTGCTACCGTATGGCAATCGGTCCCGGAGCGCCAAGTCTAGGTCCAAGAGGCTTCTAAAAAGCCTACCCGCAAGCCATAAGACTCCTGAACAGCCAATCAAATGGCTACCAAGACTATTTTTATTGCCCCCCACCTCCTTATACGCTGCTGCTACTCTGTTATTATCTATACATAGTTACTTTAATAACTATATAGCCCTGCTATTGTTATTTACTGCTGCTCTTTAATTATTTGTTATTCTTGTCTCTTACTTTTTTGGGGGTATTTTCTTAAAACTGCATTGTTGGTTAAGGGCTTGTAAGTAAGCATTTCACTGTAAGGTTTACACCTGTTGTATTCGGCACATCAAATCAAATCAAATCAAATTTATTTGTCACATACACATGGTTAGCAGATGTTAATGCGAGTGTAGCGAAATGCTTGTGCTTCTAGTTCCGACCATGCAGTAGTATCTAACAAGTAATCTAACAAATTCACAACAACTACCTTATACACACAAGAGTAAAGGAATGAATACGAGTATGTACATATAAATATATGGATGAGCGATGGCTGACCGGCATAGGCAAGATGCAGTAGATGATATGAGTATGTCGGATACGTAAACATTATATACAAAATTGTTTAAAGTGGCTAGTGATACATTTGTTACATCCAATTCCTATGTTTAAAGTGGCTAGAGATTTAAGTCAGTATGTTGGCAGCAGCCACTCAATGTTAGTGATGGCTGTTTAACAGTCTGATGGCCTTGAGGTAGAAGCTGTTTTTCAGTCTCTCGGTCCCAGCTTTGATGCACCTGTACTGACCTCGCCTTCTGGATGATAGCGGGGTGAACAGGCAGTGGCTCGGGTGGTTGTTGTCCTTGATGATCTTTTTGGCCTTTCTGTGACATCGGGTGGTGTAGGTGTCCTGGAGGGCAGGTAGTTTACCCCCGGTGATGCGCTGTGCAGTCCTCACTACCCTCTGGAGAGCCTTACGGTTGTGGGCGGAGCAGTTGCCGTACCAGGCGGTGATACAGCCCGACAGGATGCTCTCGATTGTGCATCTGTAAAAGTTTGTGAGTGATTTTGGTGACAAGCCGAATTTCTTCAGCCTCCTGAGGTTGAAGAGGCGCTGTTGCGCCTTCTTCACCACGCTGTCTGTGTGGGTGGACCAATTCAGTTTGTCCGTGATGTGTACGCCGAGGAACTTAAAACTTTCCACCTTCTCCACTACTGTCCCCTCGATGTGGATAGGGGGGTGCTCCCTCTCCTGTTTCCTGAAGTCCACGATCATCTCCTTTGTTTTGCTGACATTGAGTGAGAGGTTATTTTCCTGACACCACACTCCGAGGGCCCTCACCTCCTCTCTGTAGGCCGTCTCGTCGTTGTTGGTAATCAAGCCTACCACTGTAGTGTCGTCAGCAAACTTGATGATTGAGTTGGATGCGTGCTTGGCCACGCAGTCATGGGTAAACAGGGAGTACAGGAGAGGGCTGAGAACGCACCCTTGTGGGGCCCCAGTGTTGAGGATCAGCGGGGTGGAGATGTTGTTTCCTACCCTCACCACCTGGGACCGGCCCGTCAGGAAGTCCAGGACCCAGTTGCACAGGGCTGGGTCGAGACCCAGGGTCTCGAGCTTAATGACGAGCTTGGAGGGAACTATGGTGTTAAATGCTACAATTTGATTTGATTTGAAATTAGGTGGAAACTGAGCTGCACTTCCTAACCCAAATGTGTGACCATATTAGAAACACATATTTCCCTGAGATTACACAGACCCACAAAGATTTTGAGAACAAATCCAATTTTGATGAACTACCATATCTATTAGGGTGAAATACCACAGTGTGCAATCACAAGCAAATTTGTGACCTGTTGCAACAAGAAAAAGGCAACCAGTGAAGAAGAAACACCATTGTAAATACAACCTATATTTTGTTTATTTATTTTCCCTTTTGTACTTGAACTATTTGCACATCATTACAACACTGTATATAAACATAATATGACATTTGAAATGTTTATTTTGTAATGTTTACTGTAAGTTTTTTATTGTTTTTCTAAGCAAACAGCTGGAGGCAGGGATTCTCCTATAGAGCTTCATTTTTATGGAGCGGTCTGCCTATCCATGTGAGAGACGCAGACTCAGTCTCAACCTTTAAGTCTTTATTGAAGACTCATCTCTTCAGTAGGTTCTATGATTGAGTGTAGTCTGGCCCAGGAGTGTGAAGGTGAACGGAAAAGCACTGGAGCAACGAACCGCCCTTGCTGTCTCTGCCTGGCTGGTTCCCCTCTCTCCACTGGGATTCTCTGCCTCTAACCCTATTACAGGGGCTGAGCCAATGGCTTACTGGTGCTCTTCCATGCCGTCCCTAGGAGGGGTCCGTCGCTTGAGTGGGTTGTGCTTTGGCAAAGTGGGTGGGGTTATATCCTGCCTGTTTGGCCCTGTCCGGGGGTATCGTCGGACGGGGCCACAGTGTCTCCCAGCAACTCCTGTCATAGCCTCCAGTATTTATGCTTCAGTAGTTTATGTGTCGGGGGGCTCGGGTCAGTCTGTTATATCTGTAGTATTTCTCCTGTCTTATCTGGTGTCCTGTGTGAATTTAAGTGTGCTCTCTCTAATTCTCTCTCTCTTTATCTTTTGTGCGCACACACTCTTAGGCAGGAAAACAGTGAGTGAATGTACACTACAGAGGATATGGGTATGAACATGAAACGATCATGGCTTTCTTTGGTGCTGTGTGAGAGACAGCTTCATGATGCTGCACACTTCCGCAAGCCTTTAAAGGACAATAAAATGTACCAGAAATAAAACACTTTTACAGATGTCAGTAAAAGTCCAATGGTAACAAAGCGAACGTTTAAAATGACTTACATCTGACCGGGGCGACACACATTCAAAGAGGGGCTGAGACACCTACAGTATGTGAGAGGAGCACCTATGTGAGAATGTTGTTAATTGACTACAGCTCAGCTTTCAACACCATAATGCCCTACAAGCTTATCCCCAAGCTCAGCACCTTAGAACTGAACACCTCCCTCTGCAGCTGGATGGTGAGGATAGGCAACAGCATGTGGGCCCCTCAGGGTATGTGCTTGGTCCCCTCCTGTACTCCCTGTTCAACCACAACTCCAACCACGACGGTGGTAGGCCTGATCACCAACAACGATGAGACAGCCCATAGGGAGGAGGTCAGTGACCTGGCAGTGTAGAGCCAGGACAACAACCTTTCCCTCAATGTCAAAAAGACAAAGGAGCTGATCATGGACTACAGGAAACGGAGGGCCTATCACGCCCCCATCCACATCGACAGGGCTGCGATGTAGCGGGTCAAGAGCTTAAAATTCCTCGGTGTCCACATCACTAAGGAATTAACATGGTCCACACACACCAACACAGCCGTGATGAAAGCACAACAACGCCTCTTCCCCCTTAGATCCTCAAATAGTTCTACAGCTGCACCAGCATAACCGCTTGGTATGAGAAAACTGCTTTGCACTCGACCAGTACATCACTGGGGCCGAGCTCCCTGCCTCCCAGGACCTCTATACCAGGCGGTGTCAGAGGAAGGCCCTAAAAAATGTCAAAGACTCTAGCCACCCAGTCATAGACTATTCTCTCTGATACCACACGGCAAGCGGTACCGATACACCAAGTCTGGAACCAACTGGACCCTAAACAGCTTCTACCCCCAAGCCATAAGACTGCTAAATAGGGCCCGTAAGTAAGCATTTCACTGTTAGTTTACACCTGTTCATTACGAAGCATGGGATAGATAAAACATTTGATTTGACGAGGGCGAGAGGGGGGTGAGACAAGGGGAAGAGGTGGGGGAGAGGTGAGGATGTCTGAGGTGGCGGAGGGTCTGGGGAGAATGCCAACATTTTAGCTGTTTACTACAAAACTAACTGACCCAGCCTATGGAAATGTGGGTTAGGAGGTGGGAGGAGGGAAGGAGAGGGGTTACGGTAAGACATTCTGGGCCTGGATGGCAGACTATCTCCAGCTAAACTCTGGGATAGTATGCTAGTGATGTTGGGGCTGGGGGTGGAGGTGGGTGGCTTGTATCTCCCTGAATACTAGCCTTACGAAAAAGAGCTCCTCTGAAGAGGAGAACTGAAACACTATGCTCCTGTTAGGCTACAAAGCAACTACAGTCAGAGTAAAACTTTGAACAGCCTATTAGTGGCTTATGAAAAGAACTTGGGACTCACAACAACTAGGGCTCTCCAAGGACTTGTGATCCAAGATAACACCTGAGATCATTATAGGCCTACACATATGTTATTGTTTGCTAGTTGTTACAGAGGGAAATTGCTGAGTATACAGTATACATTATTACAATGTATACTGTATACATTGTTGCTTTGGCAATATTGACACAATGTTTTTCATGCCAATAAAGCAGCTTGAATTTGAATTTGAATTTGAATTGCTGAGCCATTCATTGATATTGGTAACACAATGTCAACTGAATGTGACTGACGAAAATAAAAAGAGAGAATAAGTAATATACTTTCTACAGATATTCAGAGAAGTCTACTGTGCCATTTCAGTTACAAGCTCACATGCTACATTTTCCCCAATCATCTGTAGTAAATCTGTCGGAGCAGGGTCAGTTATGTCAGCATCTGGGATTCCAGAAGGTGACTGTTCATTTTTAGTTCGCACAATTTGTGTGCAGTGCACTGCGAGTGATTACATGTGCTTGTGTATGTTGGCAAGTGATTCAGTTTGCGACTAAGAGAGGGAAATGGAGAGGAAAAAGAGGATAGAGAAAGATAGAAATCTCACATAGGTGCATGCTACTGAAAAGATATATAAACGCAACATGTAAATTGTTGCTCCCATGTTTCAAATCAAATTGTATTTGTCACTTGCGCCGAATACAACAGTGAAATGCTTACTTACAAGCCCTTAACCAACAGCTCAGTTTTAAGAAAAATATGTGTTAAGTAAAAAATGTATAATAAATAAAAGTAACAAATAATTAAAAAGCAGCAGTAAAATGACAATAGCGAGGCTACGTACCGGGGGTACCGGTACAGAGTCAATGTGCAGGGGTGCAGGTTAGACAAAGTAATTGAGGTAATATGAGTTGAAGTGACTATGCATAGATAATAAACAGAGAATAGCAGCAGTGTAAAAGAGGGTGGGGGGGTGGGGGGGGGGGGGGGGGGGGGGGGGGGGGGGGTGGCATTGCAAATAGTCTGGGTTGACATTTGATGAGCTTTTCAGGAGTCTTATGGCTTTGGGGTAGAAGCTGATGAGAAGCCTTTTGGACCTACACTTGGCGCTCCGGTAATGCTTGCCGTACGGTAGCAGAGAGAACAGTCTATGACTACTGTGGCTGGAGTCTTTGACAGTTTTTAGGGCCTTCCTCTGACAAGCCTGGTTTAGAGGTTCTGGATGTCAGAAAGCTGGGCCCTACGCACTACCCTCTGTAGTGCCTTGCGGTCGGATACCAGGCAGTGATGCAACCAGTCAGGATGCTCTCGATGGTGCAGCTGTAGAACATTTGGGGTTTTACCCATGCCAAATCTTTTCAGTCTCCTGAGGGGGTATAGGTTTAGTTTTACCCTCTTCACAACTGTCTTGGTGTTGTGACACCAAGGAACTTGAAGCTCTCAACCTGCTCCACTACAGCCCCATCGATGAGAATGGGAGCGTGCTCTGTCCTCCTTTTCCTGTAGTCCACAATCATCTCCTTTGACTTGACCACATTCAGGGAGAGGTTATTGTCCTGGCAACACACGGCCAGGTCTCTGACCTCCTCCCTATAGGCTATCTCATCATTGTCGGTGATCAGGGCTACCACTGTTGTGTCATCACAATGATGGCGTTGGAGTCGTGCCTGGCCATGCAGTCATGAGTGTACAGGGAGTACAGGAGGGGAATGAGCACGCACCCCTGAGGGGCTCCTGTGTTGAGGGTCAGCATTGCATCATCTGTGGATCTGTTGGGGCGGTATGCAAATTGTAGTGGGTCTAGCGTTTCTGGGACAATGGTGTTGATGTGGGCCATGACCAGCCTTTCAAACACTTCATGGCTACAGACGTGAGTGCTACGGGTTGGTAGTCAATTAGGCAGGTTATCTTAGTGTTCTTGGGCACAGGGACAATAGTGGTCTGCTTGAAACATGTTGGTATTACAGACTCAGATAGGGAGAGGTTGTCAGCGCATGCTCGGAGTACATGTCCTGGTAATTCGTCTGGCCCTGCGGCCTTGTTTAACTTGTTAGGGAGTGGCAGCTGAGGGGTCGGTTTTGGAGAGTCTGGCGTGCCCAAAGTAAAATGCTTGCCACCCAGGCTCAGAAACTAAGATATGGACATAATTAGTACTATTGGATAGGAAACACTCTGAGGTTTCCAAAAGTGTTATCATTTTGTCTGTGAGTGTAAGAGAAGTCATTTGGCAGGCAAAAAACTGAGATTTTTCCATCCGGAAATGTCATTCCTTTTGGCTTATAGCTCACTTTGAGCCTTTGCCTATAAAAAACTATTTATACCAGGACACTGGATGTAGTACCTACTGATTCCACTAGATGTCAGCAGTGTATAGGCAAAGTTTCATGGAAATCGGAACTAATGCGTTCTAATGAGAGAAGTTGTAGCCGAGGGACCTCTTTTTCAGATGCACGTTTTTGAACGCACATTTTGCTGAGCGGTCCACTTTATTTGACTTATATAACGTTTAGGTGACCATCCGAGTGAAAGATTATCACTTTTATTCATAAAAGATAAGCTAAGGAAGCATTTTAAATCGTTTTTGTTTTGTTGAGGGAAAGTTTATAGGTATAGTTGAACGCGTTCTCGTCACATTGGATTTTCTGAACACAAAGTGCCAACCAAAAGGAGATTTAAGGATATAATAAATTACTTTTTCTAACCAAATACCCATGGATTGTCTTCGTTGGACACTTAGGAAGCCCTCTGCAGACGTTCTACAAAAGGTAAGGCACAGGTTTTCCCTGTGAAATGCATTTTCTATCGACCGCGCTGGCTAAAGATTTCATGGTTATGGAAAATATGTGAGGTTCTAGCCTCAAACAATCAAATGTAGTGCTTTCGCCGTAAAGCCTTTTTGAAATCCGACAACGCTATGATATTGCCAAGAAGCAGAGCTTTTGATGAGTATGGAACACTTGTATATTGGTGCATTTTTAATAATTCAATTTTGGAATTTTGTCTTGCATTTCACCTGGTAGTGTCGGGAGNGGGCATAGCGGGATTTCTTATAAGCTTCCGGGTTAGAGTCCCGCTCCTTGAAAGCAGCAGCTCTACCCTTTAGCTTAGTGTGGATGTTGCATGTAATCCATGGCTTCTGGTTGGGGTATGTACATACAGTCACCGTGGGGACAACGTCATCGATGCACTTATTGATGAAGCCAGTGACTGATGTGGTGTACTCCTCAATGCCATCGGAAGAATCCTGGAACATATCCCAGTCTGTGCTAGCAAAACAGTCAGGTAGCTTAGCATCTGCTTCATCTGAGCACTTTTTTATTGATCGAGACACTGGTGCTACCTGCTTTAGTTTTTGCTTGTAAACAGGAATCAGGAGGATAGAATTATGGTCAGATTTGCCAAATGGAGGGCAAGGGAGAGCTTTGTATGTGTCTCTGTGTGTGAAGTAAAGGTGGTCTAGAGTTTTTCCCCCTCTGTTTACACATTTAACATGCTGATAGAAATGAGGTAAACGGATTTAAGTTTCCCTGCATTAAAGTCCCCGAACACTTGGAGCGCCGCCTCTGAATGGGCCTGTTTGATTATGGCCGTGGTGGTAAATAGACAGCTACGAAGAATGTATATGAAAACTCTCTTTGTAAATAGTGTGGTCTACAGCTCATCATGAGATACTCTACCTCAGGTGAGCAAAACCTTGAGACTTCCTTAGATATCGTGCACCAGCTGTTGTTTACAAATATACATAGACTGTCACCCTTGTGTACAACCCGCCAGCTGTACGTTATTCATGTCGTTGTTCAGCCACGACTCGTGAAACATAAGATATTACAGTTTTTAATGTCCCGTTGGTAGGATATATGTCCTTGTAGTTAGTCTATTTTATTATCCAATGATCCAAAAGTTGAATTATTAAAAATGCACCAATATACAAGTGTTTCATACTCATCAAAAGCTCTGCTTCTTGGCAACATCACAGCGTTGTCGGATTTCACATTTGATTATTTGAGGGTAGCGCCCAAAAACGTGCAACTGAAAAATAGCTCCCCTGACTAAAACCTCTACCGATTGAACACAATGGTTCTGATTTCCATTAAACTTTACCTATACACTGCTGACATCCAGTGGAAGCAATAGGTACTACATTCAGTGTCCTGGTATAAAGACTTTTCTAAAGGCACTGTCTCAAAGTGAGCCATAAGCCACCAGAATGACATTTCCGGATGGAATTTTCTCTGGTTTTTGCCTGCCAAATGAGTTCTGTTACACTCACAGACAAAATGTTAACACTTTTGGAAACCTCAGAGTGTTTCCTATCCAATAGTACTAATTATGTGCATATCCTATTTTCTGAGCCTGAGTGGCAAGCATTTTACTTTAGGCACGCCAGACTCTCCAAAACCGACCCCTCAGCTGCTACTCCCCAACAAGTTAACGAACAGTAAGGTATTTCTGTCCTGCTAATGCTGTGTTTTATGGTCTCCAATCTAGCACCCTGCAGCTAGTCTGGGTGTTGAGGACATGGGTTCTACTAGAGATAGCTTGAAGCTGACAATTGATTTGTGTTGGTGATAAAAACCTAAAAGCTATCCTTCTATAGACAAGATGTTTGGGTGTGACCCGAGATAGAGATGGCCTAGAAGAGTTTAGAACAATGTCTCATTGTCTCATCTTCCTGGCATCTGGGAAACTAAGTAAAAGACCATCCTGTGTAGATAACCAAGGTGGCTATGGGAAGGTTAGAAGTGACTAAATAAGCAATCTTGGTATCAGCTATATAAAAACTGTGCATCATCTGTAAAGGCTAGACTCTCAGCCTAACAGTAAGTCAAGACTGGTGGGCTGACGGTCTCATTATTGCAATAATTAATCAATATTAAATAAAGATGATTGTTTGAAGAAATGACCAAGACCAAGTCTCTCTCAGTACTGAATTTCCACGACACCAGAGAATTGAATGTTCATTTCTCTACCATAAGCCACATCCAACGTCATTTTAGAGAATTTGGCAGTATGTCCACTTGGGAGCAGGCCTCACAACCGCAGACCACGTGTAACCACACCAGCCCAGGACCTCCACATCTGGCTTCTTCACCTGCACGATTTTCTGAGACAAGCTACCAGACAGCTGATGAAACTGAGGAAACTGAGGAAAAACTAATTCTGATTGGCTGGGCCTGGGCCTGGCTCCCAAGTGGGTGGGCGCTCCTGATTTGTCATGTGAAATCCATAGATTAGAGCCAAATTTATTTATTTAAATTGACTGATTTCCTTACATGAAATTTAACTCAGTAAAATCGTTGAAATTGTTGCATGTTGCGTTTATATTTTTGTTCAGTATACACAGTGATATTAAAAGGACGAGCACGAGAAGGAGAGAGTGACAGAGTGAGGTATGGCAACACAGCTTAAATGCTCTAGCCTAGCCTAGTGTGACCCATCATATTATTTGTGTGTCAGTCTTGACACCCTTCAGCTGACTGAGGGACATTCATGTACCATTCTTATGAGTCCATCCAAAACAACAATTTATTTCAGAGGAAGGAGACAAATATTTGCCAGAGTACTGAAAGGAAGATTCTTCTTTAGACATGCACCAAGTTCAATAAATGTCAAAACTATGTAATGACTAAAACATGATATTGGGAGCATTACCATCCTAAATTGGTATCATATTACCATATCTTTCCTGCTTCTCAGTCTACATGTAGTGGATTTTCTTTGGCAGACATTAAAATTACACACCAGGGATTGCGAGGCATTTACTTGCCAAGTGCTCTTAACTTCTTAGGGAGCGGCAGGTGAGGTGACGGTTTTGGAGAGTCTGGCATGCCCAAAGCAAAATGCCTGCCACTCAGGCTCAGAAAATAGGATATGCACATAATTAGTACTATTGGATAGGAAACACTCTGAGGTTTCTACAGGTGTTAACATAATGTCTGTGAGTATAACAGAACTCATTTAGCAGGCGAAAACCCGAGAAAAATCTATCCGGAAATCAGTTTCTGGTGACCTATTGCTCTGTTTGACACACTCCCTATTGAATCCATTTGTAACCAGGACTGAGACTGCAGTACCTATGGCTTCCACTAGATGTCAACAGTCTATATACAAAGACTCAGAGAGGTTGGAGTAAACAGAACGAATAGGTTACAGGAAATGGTCAAGGTAGCTCAGATGTCAACAAGTTCTCAGGCGCGAGTCTGGCTGCGCGCCCCACTTTATTTTACTTATATAAGGTATAGGTGACCATCCGAGTGAAAAATTATCGCTAATATTCATAAAGGATAGCTAAGGATGCATTTTAACTGGTATTTGATTTGTTTAGGAAAAGTTTATAGGTATATTTGAATGCGTTCTCTTCACGTTTCAATGGGCAATTCGACGTTGGATTTTCTGAACATAACGCGCCAACCAAACGGAGATTCATGGTTTTACGAGATTTACGCAAGCGCCCCACCACTCCGTAAGTAGTTAAAAGCTCTCTCACAAAAACAAGTTTACTTTACAAAACCATGAAAGACAGGCAGCTTCTCTTTTGAAGATTTCTTATACACCGAACACAGTTTACAGGCAAGGACATAGGTCTACCCCACACACACCCAGAGACAGACACACACAACATACAGTACAATTTCGCTAATTGGAATTGGGACCACATCCAAATACGCCCCAATACTCTGTCTTTACAATTTAATTCTGAATGATATCCAGTTGAGATAGTAAGTAACATAGAAACCCAAAACGTTTCAACTTCCTCAGTCTTTGTGTTCAGGTTATGATTTTCCACATCAATTTGAATCAAGGTGACATGCAATAAAAGCTAAGGATGCATTTCTGTCTGTGTGATGTTCCTAGTTTACGGTAGCATAGACGAATGCATTTACTTACATTTTGCATGTTCTTTCCAGTGAAAGGCTCAGGGTACAAGGCAGTATTCATAATAAGTTTGCAACCTTATACCAACCAAATCAACAACCAGGTCCTGATTTAATGAAGTGGCGTACAGGCCCTGGGGCCCAAGCCCATAGGGGGCCATTGAGGCAGAGACATTTTTTAATTTACAGTACCAGCTGACAACAACCTGGCCCTCTTACCCACAGAAGAGGGGAAGGGGTGGTGGGCTGGTTTTGACACCTTAATAGTCGGTAGTAAATTAGGCAGGAATGGAATCTCTCCTTTTGCTCCTCAGTATTGGGAAAAAATGCGCTAGCGCCCCACTCCCGACACTACCCGGAGAAATGCAAGGCGCCAAATTCATATCCAAAAGTTGAATTATTAAACATTCATCAATATACAAGTGTTGCATAGTCATCAAAAGCTCTGCTTCTTGGCAATATCACAGCGTTGTTGTCAGATTTCAAAAAGGCTTTACGGCGAAAGCACTACATTTAATTGAGGGTAGCACCTCCACTATTTTCTCATTAGCATAAATTCATAAACCATCGCGGTTCACACAAAACACATTTCACAGCGAAAACAAATCAATTACCTTTTGAAGAACTTCTGCTGAGGGCTTCCCAAGTGTCCAACGAAGACAATCCATGGTTCTTTTGTTAGAAAAAGTAATTTATTATATCCATAAATCTCCGTTTGGTTGGTGCGTTATGATGAGAAAATACAGCGTCCACTCGCCCATTGAACCGTGAAGAGAACTCGTTCAACCTACACCTATACACTTGTCCAAGAACAATCAAACATCATTGATAATGTATCCTTAGGAACACTTTTATGTATATTTAGTATAATATTTCAACCGGAATATTAACTGGGCGATAAGAAAGGAAAAAACCACAGCGCGCGCAAGCCTGGGAACGCACATCCTCTTCTGTTTACTTCTTGTGACCATTTCCTAATTCTTCTTCTATTACCATCCAGACCAACTAAACAGAATCAAAACACTGTCTAGAGACTGTTGACATCCAGTGGAAGCAATAGGTACTGAAATCTTACTCCCGTATATGGTCATTTTCAATAAGGAGGGGTTCAAAATGAGGCAATGTGTCAAAATCACTTTTTCCAGGACAGAAATTCCTCAGGTTTTCGCCTGCCATATCCGTTCTGTTATACTCACAGACAATATTTTAACACTCTTAGAAACTTCAGAGTGTTTCCTATCCAATAGTACTAATTATGTGCATAATTTTTTAATTATGTGCATAATATTTTCTGGGCCTGAGTGGGAGGCATTTTACTTTGGGCACGCCAGACTCTCCAAATCCGTCACCTCGGGAGCTGCTGCCTAAGAAGTTAAACTATTTTTGTTAAGATAGGAATATGATTTTAGTTTTCTAACGAGATCATAGTTTTAATATCCCTTGCACATTAACTAAGCCACGCCCCGTTTGAGGTCAGAAGAGCATGTCAGTGTGATGCAACCGCCCTTTTCGACCAGAGTGCATAAAAGGACTCACTAGGAACTAACATGCAGACAAGCAGACGTGAAGCCGACTTGAAATGTTTGGAAACTCTGAAACTCAACACAAGGTGAAGAAATACTAACTGGACCAAAACATTGACAGTCGGCAGCTGTGCATGTAAAGGGATCTAGAACTTTGACTAAAGACACGAGTTGGGAAGGAAGGAAATCCCATCTCAGACAATCACAGAGTGTCTGTTCTATTTGAAAACTCCACTACAAGACCAAAACTAAGAAGAAGGACATTATGACCTCTGATGGACATCCAGAGCCTTACACCCACCGAGTCATTCCCCATTGAAGGATCGATCAGTTTCAACAGAGACAACAGATAAAGACATCTACAAGTAAATACATAGCATTTCTTACCCAAATGGGCGGCGGCTCGTGTGCATGATAAATGTCCCTTTCTCCCTATCTCTCTAAGTTCCCCACCTCCTTTTCCATCTCTATGTAATAAGTCATCATATCTTGTCAGTCCACTAGAGACTTTTGTCTCATGTAAGTTTGAATGTGTATTCTGTGTTATTATTTAGTTAGTTAGTAAATAAATAATTAAATACATTTGTGTAGAACTGAATAATCAGAAAAGGCTGGGGTTCTTGCGGATTCAAGAAGTCTGCGACGTTCAGAATGAGACTGATATGAGGTAATGATTAATAAGTGACTGTTATCGATATACTGTATAACATATATATATATATATATATATATATATATATATATATATATATATATATATATAGATATATATATATATACACAATTGAAGTCAGAAGTTTACATAGGTTGGAGTCATTAAAACTTGTTTTTCAACCACTCCACACATTTCTTGTTAACAAACTATAGTTTTGGCAAGTCGGTTAGGACATCTACTTTGTGCAGGACACAAGTAATTTTTCTAACCATTGTTTGCAGACAGATTATTTCACTTATAATTCACTGTATCATAATTCCAGTGGATTAGAAGTTTACAAACACTAAGTTGACTGTGCATTTAAACAGCTTTGAAAATTCCAGGAAATAATGTCATGGATTTAGAAGCTTCTGATAGGCCAGTTGACATAATTTGAGTCAATTGGAGGTGTACCTGTGGATGTACTTCAATGCCTACCTTCAAACTCAGTGCCTCTTTGCTTGACATCATTGGAAAATCAAAAGAAATCAGCCAAGACCTCAGAAAAAAATTGTAGACCTCCACAGGTCTGGTTCATACTTGGGAGCAATTTTCAAATGCCTGAAGGTACCACATTCATCTGTACAAACAATAGTCTGCAAGTATAAACACCATGGGACCACGCAGCCGTAATACCGCTCAGGAAGGAGACGCGTTCTGTCTCCTAGAGATGAACGTACTTTGGTGCCAAAAGTGCAAATCAATCCCAGAACAACAGCAAAGGACCTTGTGAAGATGCTGTAGGAAACAGGCACAAAATAATCCATATCCACTAAAACAAGTCCTATATCAACATAACCTGAAAGGCCGCTCAGCAAGGAAGAAGCCACTGCTCCAAAACCGCCTTATAAAAGCCAGACTACAGTTTGCAACTGCACATGGGGACAAAGATCGTACTTTTTGGACAAATGTCCTCGTTTGGAGGAAAAATGGGGAGGCTTGCAAGCCAAAGAACACTATCCCAACCGTGAAGCATGGAGGTGGCAGCATCATGTTATGGGGGTGCTTTGCTGCAGGAGGGACTGGCGCACTTCACAAAATAGATGGCATCATGAGGGAGGAAAATTATGTGGATATATGAAAGCAAAATCTCAAAACATCAGTCAGGAAGGTAAAGCTTGGTCGCAAATGGGTCTTCCAAATGGACAATGACCCCAAGTATACTTCCAAAGTTGTGGCAAAATGGCGGGATCGGTGGGACGCTAGCACCAAATTCAAATTACAGAAATAGTAATTTTAAATATTCATGAAAATGTTGTACACCATTCTTTAGCTTAGAATCTTGGTAATCGAACCGCGTTGTCCGATTTATAATATGCTTCACGGCGAAAGCATAGCATTTGATTATCTGAGGACAGCGCCCCGCATACTTCCTGCATATAAATATATTTTAAACCAGCACAGGCATTACAAAATCAAATATAGTGATAAAATAATTCACTTACCTTTGAAGATCTTCCTCTGGTTGCAATCCCACGTGTCCCAGGAACACAAAGAATGGTCGTTTTGTTCGAAAAGTTCCAAAAACTCCATTTGGTTGACGCGTTTTGTTCAGTAATCCACCCGGGGGGAGGAGACAGGTTAAAGAAGGATTTTTAAGCCTTGAGACATGGATTGTGTATGTGTGCCATTCAGAGGGTGAATGGGCAACTCAAAATCAGGAATGTGTTCCTAATGCTTGGTATATTCAGTGTACTCCCCAGATCTGTGGGTTTGTGTCAGCTCTGCTCCTCAAATTAAAGAGCAGTAATTAAATCAACCAAGGTTTGGCCCGCTTAAAACATTATTCGAATGAATAAAACAAAACAGAACACCCTGGGACTGTAGAGTAGCAATGCATTCTGGGATTTGTGGTTATATGGGGGGATTACATCTTCTGCTGAAAAGAAACACAGGAGGTTGTATTTTTCCTTTGATAAGCTACGAGGCCTACTGCTGAATATTAATCAAACTATGGCACTATTTTTTCATGGATAAAATAACCGTTGCATATTGTAGCTTATTTTCTCTCTGGCACAGGCGGTTGACTACATTGACAGTGCTGTTTCACAAGCATTGCAAGCATGTTTAGCTGGTGTTATCTGACCCTGATCCTGCCTGGTCCATATTATTCTCATCAGCCAATATTCAGACAAAGGCCTCTGCACCATCTGATTCAACCCCTATATCTAATCAGCCTACTGAATCATACCAACTAACTCAGCCGTACGACACAATCATACCATTCTTGACTGATGCTTAGCTGATGCTCAGTCTTCTTTACTATCATGAAAAATCATGGTGGTAAATCTAAATAATGTCATCATGTGATATATTGCTTGGCCCATCTTTAATAACAGAAACACTGTAATTTGTAAAGCAAATACTAGGCTATGATGACATTTTTCAAGACAAACAAGCACCCCTCCTGGAAAAATAAAAACACCAACATCCTCACACCTTACTACAGAACAAACAGCAACATACACACACACACACACACACACACACACACACACACACACACACACACACACACACACACACACACACACACACACACACACACACAGACACACACA